>CM031244.1:544610932-544834224 GCA_018340775.1 Taxus wallichiana var. yunnanensis | reverse complement strand
CTAAACTATAATCTATGGGTTAGATTAGTGTTAATCTAACCTAGGCCTAAGCTATAAGCTAAATGTTCTAAGTTAGTAACCTAGTGCTTATGGAGGTTAGACTAAGTTGCATCTTAAATCCTAACCTATATTACTAACCTAACTAATGAACAAGGAGGAAAGGGGACCTATGAAGGGTGCTGAGCTTTATGGGCGTAGTTTCTATGAAATTAAATGGGATGGATAAGCATGAAGGATAGGGATATAGTGGAAGTTTTAAACGGCTAGCAAAGCTGACCTTTGCAGAGTCGCCAAAGTTAGAAATGGTCTTCGACTTGAATTTTTCCATCGCCAACTATGGTGGTCGGTGGAAATGGAGATTGAGCGGGAGTTTTGAGTAAATGCAATTAAGGAACTCGGTCTTCGAGCTTGGGTTTCTCGGGAAGACATGCAAAATGGAAAACTGGTAGTTTGTTTGGTTTTTCATGCGCTCCGGTTTTCCCTCTGTAGTAGGCCACATCTTGTCCTACGAGCACCGCTCGTGGCTGGCCCACGACCCCCAACTACCTTTGAAATCCATATCTATATACAATCTGTGGCCCTAGCTACTGGGACAGCCCTACCAGTCATATACAGATGATGTGCTCGTACGCCCAGTAGTGTAACAAAAATGTAGAGCAAATACCAAATTACCTCATACGGCGATAACCCCACAACTCTCTGTATAGCTGCACCAGATACACTGGTGCCCAGGCATAACATGTATGCTCCTCTACCATCTCATGCAACACTCCCATCAAATCCCGTGGGAAGCTGCCTCCCTCTGAGTCTGAGAGGGCGAAGTAGGTGATACCTATCATCATCAACACGGTAAGCCGTGTCTCCTGTCGGTGTGCACGATACATGTCGCCATAGGCAATGCTCACACTGTGATAGGTCAATAATAGGGCTGCATCCCCGAATACATGTAGGATGTTGTCCATCACTGTCTCCGCATCCACCTAGAACACTGCCTCACCTACGATCGGCAGTCTCAAGATGTGATATACATCCTCTAAAGTAATCGTCATCTCTCCAGTAGGGAGATGGAAGACATTGGTTGATGGATACCATCTCTCGATGAGGGCAACCATCAGGCTGTGGTACCTATCCACAGCCCTATACCACTGGACACCGCTGAGTCCAACCTCTCGCATGATGCCCCACTACGCTACGGACACATGTGGCCGCATCGCCTCGAGTGAGGGGGCATCCGATCTCGAATCGTAAGTTCTTTGGCGTGTACGCAAAACAACCCACTTCATCGGGCCTATTCTTTACAATAACAACTACCTTAACTCTCTATACCCACTTTGTAACACTCGAATGCTGTTACTTCCTCCCGAGCATTCAAGTGTCGATATATGATTTCTTACGTAAAGGATGTGTTCCTTTGATTGTGAAGTCATGCTTGATATGTACTTGTATCTTCTTTGCAATTGAAGATCTTTGGTAGTCGAATATGATTGGACTCTTTTATTTCTTTCATTTTTTGAGTTTAATCGATCTCGGAATGAATTGTGGATTTATCCATCTATAAGACCCAGGCAAGCCTTGGGATCAAAGTGGCATTGATCCAAGAGATGCTTTAAGTTTATTCGGGATGAACAAAAATTATAGACCTTACGCAGTTGCAAGGTGAATGCGTTGAATAAGCTATTCTGGAGTCTAGCTCAGACTGATCGTGTCAAATGAATTGGTTCCCGATATCGTAATATCAGGAAGGTCTTGATCGTGGGCCAGGTAATAAATTCAAATACATTTATTCAACTAGCCTATTGGCAGTGTAGGAGTGAATCCTTTTCGTGAATGTATGTTTGTAGGTTCTTATTCTGAACATTCTAAATGTTAGACCTAAACTGGATTTATTAAGGTTAATAACCTAAACCTAAACTATAATCTATGGGTTAGATTAGTGTTAATCTAACCTAGGCCTAAGCTATAAGCTAAATGTTCTAAGTTAGTAACCTAGTGCTATGGAGGTTAGACTAAGTTGCATCTTAAATCCTAACCTATATTACTAACCTAACTAATGAACAAGGAGGAAAGGGGACCTATGAAAGGGTGCGAGCCATGGGCGGTAGTTTCTATGAAATTAAATGGGATGGATAAGCATGAAGGATAGGGATATAGTGGAAGTTTTAAACGGCTAGCAAAAGCTGACCTGGCAGAGTCGCCAAAGTTAGAAATGGTCTTCGACTTGAATTTTTCCATCGCCAACTATGGTGGTCGGTGGAAATGGAGATTGAGCGGGAGTTTTGGAGTAAATGCAATTAAGGAACTCGGTCTTCGAGCTTGGGTTTCTCGGGAAGACATGCAAAATGGAAAACCGGTAGTTTGTTTGGTTTTCATGCGCCGGTTTTCCTCTCCGTAGTAGGCCACATCTTGTCCTACGAGCACCGCTCGTGGCTGGCCCACGACCCCCAACTACCTTTGAAATCCATATCTATATACAATCTGTGGCCCTAGCTACTGGGACAGCCCTACCAGTCATATACAGATGATGTGCTCGTACGCCCAGTAGTGTAACAAAAATGTAGAGCAAATACCAAATTACCTCATACGGCGATAACCCCACAACTCTCTGTATAGCTGCACCAGATACACTGGTGCCCAGGCATAACATGTATGCTCCTCTACCATCTCATGCAACACTCCCATCAAATCCGGGGAAGCTGCGCTCTCCTACGAGTCCGAGAGGGCGAAGTAGGTGATACCTATCATCATCAACACGGAAGCCGTGTCTCCTGTCGGTGTGCACGATACATGTCGCCATAGGCAATGCTCACACTGTGATAGGTCAATAATAGGGCTGCATCCTCGAATACATGTAGGATGTTGTCCATCACACTGCTCTCCGCATCCACCTAGAACACCGCCTCACCTACGATCGACAGTCTTAGGATGTGATATACATCCTCTAAAGTAATCGTCATCTCTCCAGTAGGGAGATGGAAGACATTGGTTGATGGATACCATCTCTCGATGAGGGCAACCATCGAGTGTGGTACTATCCACATGCACCTATACCCCTGGACACCGCTGAGTCTAACCTCTCGCATGATGCCCCCTACTACGCTATGGACACATGTGGCCGCATCTCGCCTCGAGTAGAGGGGGCATCCGATCTTCAATCGTAAGTTCTTTGGCGTGTGTTCGCAAAAAACAACCCACTTCATCAGGGCCTATTCTTTACAATAACAACTACCTTAACTCTCTATACCCACTTTGTAACACTGAGCTGTTATTTACTTCCTCCTCACGAGCATTCAAGTGATATGATTTCGATATACCCACTTCATCGAGTAAAAGGATGTGTTACTTTGATATGTGTGTGATATATGATCTTTCTTCTGTAAAAGGATGTGTTCTTTGAAGAAGTCATACTTGGATATGAGTACTTGATATGTACCGTATCTTCTTTCGCAATTGAAGATCTTTGACTATCGAATATGATGGACTCTTTTATTTCTTTCATTTTTGCACCTGAGTTTAATCTGATCTCGGAATGAATTGTGGATTTATCCATCTATAAGACCCAGCCTGGGATCAGTGGCATTGATCCAAGAGATGCTTTAAGTTTATTCGGGATGAACAAAAATTATAGACCTTACGCAGTCAGCAAGGTCTAAATGTGTTAAATAAGCTATTCCTTTGAGTCTCAGCTCGGAGGTGATCGTGTCAAATGAATTGGTTCCCGATATCGTAATATCAGGAAGGTCTTGATCGTGGGCCAGGTAATAAATTCAGATACATTTATTCAACTAGCCTATTGGCAGTGCAGGAGTGAATCCTTTTCGTGAATGTATGTTTGTAGGTTCTTATTCTGAACATTCTAAATGTTAGACCTAAAGCTGGATTTATCAAGGTTAATAACCTAAACCTAAACTATAATCTATGGGTTAGATTAGTGTTAATCTAACCTAGGCCTAAGCTATAAGCTAAATGTTCTAAGTTAGTAACCTAGTGCTATGGAGGTTAGACTAAGTTGCATCTTAAATCCTAACCTATATTACTAACCTAACTAATGAACAAGGAGGAAAGGGGACCTATGAAGGGTGCGAGCCATGGGTGGAAGTTTCTATGGCATTAAATGGGATGGATAAGCATGAAGGACAGGGATATAGTGGAAGTTTTAAACGGCTAGCAAAAGCCGACGTGGTAGAGTCGCCAAAGTTAGAAATGGTCTTCGACTTGCATTTGTCCATCGCCAACTATGGTGGTCGGTGGCAATGGAGATTGAGCGGGAGTTTTGGAGTAAATTCAATTAAGGAACTCGGTCTTCGAGCTTGGGTTTCTCGGGAAGACATGCAAAATGGAAAACTGGTAGTTTGTTTGGTTTTTCATGCGCTCCGGTTTTCCCTGTCTGATCACTAGTTCTTCGCACCAGTCGACTTGGTGTTGCATGGAAAATATGAGAGTAACTAGCTCTTTTCTTTGTCAAGGAAAGTTTATAAGGCATGGAAATAATAAATTATTGTTGCTGAATCTAACGTGGAAAAAGAGGAGAAGGCTCGAGCTCTTTCAGTGGTCTTCTTCGGATTTTTAAGCAATATTACCAGGCATGTTAGGCCCTAACCTTTAAAAATCTTGCTTTCTTTCAAATGATTTCATTAGAACAACTCTGTTCAGATGATTTTTGGGTTCAGTTGGTTTTTATGGTAGCTTGTGTGATTTAGTTGTTGTATCTTCTTACTTGGCTCGACTTTTTTTTAAGTAAACCCTTGATGGGTGTGTATTGTGTTTCGAATCGTTATACTATCTTGTGTTTTGCTTTTTGGATAAAGTTTGTAGAAATGCTTGCAAGAAAGTATACGAAATCGGCTCTGTGGGAGTCCATGAATTGTTTCCTTGTTGGATTCAGACTACAGTCGATACTTGCTGTTGACACTTGTCGAAAAGGATACTGTTGGATTTTTGTTTGAATGTTCAGTATATTTCAACTTCTTATAAGTTTTGTCGTGGGTAATATAAGTTTTGGTTACTGAATCTTGTAGGGTCTCGCTATAATACTTAAGTTACTTTTGAGCGGATAACTTGGTGTGTTTATGGTATTCGAATGTGACTTGTAGAAGTCCTCCCTGTGTTGCAATTATGGGATTTAATTCGTTGAAAGTTGCAAGATAAATATACATATGAAATGACCCTGTGGAGTCCTTGGATTGTTTCGCATATTTTGGATTTCGTATAATCTGGTTGTGAATACTTATTGTTTTGGCTCTATTGGAATTCTGTATATATATATATATATCATGTATTTTGGCCTCTGTAGAAGTGGGTCGTGAATGCCATACGTTTCTACCTCTGAAGGAGTTCAGATGTGAATACGATATGTTATTATTTTGGTTAGAATTCTTGAATTTGATATGTATCCTATATCCTTCTACTTCTGTAGAAGTTTATTTGTAGAATACCACATGGGTAAGACTCCTTTTTAAATCCTGGGGCGTATATTATGTTTTCCCTTTTGAAAAACCTCAGTCGTGAATACTGTTATGATTCTTGAGTTGTGGTCACATGAAAGCAACTTCAATCTAAACTTGTTTTGAGCATTAGTGGTATGGATACTGTTGGAGTTTTGAAATGTTGCAAGTTGGCTTGATTTTTGATTAAACCTTCGCTGTGCGTGCATAACATTCGGACTCCTATTTTATATCCTTGTGTTCCTTTAATAAATGTCCGCCATGTGGAAAGTAAAAGGAAGGGATTTCTTTTCATACCTTACTTGGTTGAGACCTTGTTGAGATTGTTTTCTGGAAAACGACTTCTAATATAAGTCATATTTGTATTATTTAAGAATTTGTTCTAATTAAATGAGGTTGTGCATGTTGTGTGGATTCGGTATGAATATCTCTACATAGGCATAGGAAACATCATTTGTTTTAATGTTATTGAGCTTCTTGTTTGAATGTGATAAAAAGGTTGTTCTTTTGATTTCAGCCTTGGGATCTAAGTCTTGCGAGTTTTAGTAGGGACTAGATTGAGTGCATGCGTTCTTGGGTGGGATTGATGTCGTGCTTGTGCATGATTACGTCTTGTTAGTATGAATATCTAGTCGTGAGCTTGGTGAACTAAAGAGCTATTAAGCGTACCTCGACAAGCGATGGCATTGGATATTTTCTCATTTGTTGATTAGTATGGAAGGTTATGTGGTGTCTCTTTGATAGATTATTCATCACTACCTTGGCACGAGCTCTTGTATCGCTAGTAAGCTATAGGAAGAAGTTATATTTAAATTTAAACAAAAATGTGGTGCTTCTTATGGTCTCTCGATTTATTTGCATGAGTGTAAGGTGAATGATTTACTCTTGAGGAGACGGTATAGTCATGAGCTTGATTTGAGGGGAAATATGAATGACTCATTTTCTTTCTCTTGTTGTAAAGTATATGTTGATATATTTTTATCTAACTTATGGAATTGTTTTAACATACCGATGGAATCATGAATTGTTATGATATTCATTTTATTATGTTGAATGTAATGGTATGTCTGATGTTTGTTGTCCTTGGGATTCAGATGGATAATTGTGTTAGATGCATTTGTTCTTCTTGGTCACTAACATTTATGATGAAATATCGGGAAGGTATCTAGGACTATTTAGTAACTATAATATGAGTTACGCGTGTATAGTTTTATTGTATTACAAGAGCATAATCTGAAATATGTTTACATGTTTGGTGAATTGATTTCATTTAAACAGGTTGTTTAATGAAAACAATTGATGGATTGCAATTGTTTTAAGAGTTAGTGCTTATCATGCTCAGTTCATCGAACTAACCGTGTTGAAAATTTTTGCAGATGGTTGCCGTAAGTGGTAAAAGCACGCAGATCTGATAGGATGATCAGATTGTTTGATTTGGTTTTATGATGAATTACAACTTGATTCTCTGAATGTACTACTTGTAGAAAGATGTTCTTTTTCTGTTGAGTATTGTATCAAATATGCTGAATGCATAAAATGTATTTGATTAGCTTGAGAGGAATGAAAAGAGTTATTTGTTACTTATATGATTGTATTCGTATCTTGATAGTTTGACCTTCTTCGGTTCAAATGATCTTGAGAGCATTGTTATTATTGTATAATTTGGAGACTTTTGTGATTATCAATGTAAGCTTGCAAGAATATGTGACTGAATACTTATGATTGTTTAGTAGTTCTAGTATGTTCTATCTAAAGCTAAATTGGAATTTAGATCACTGTCTTTCTGGAAGCTAGGGTTAAAATAAACCTAAGCAGGAAGCTAAACGAGCTGAATAAATTATTACTTCCTAGTCTTGTTCTAAGTCAAGACAACGTTTAATTGGAATCTTAATCACTTTATCTCGATACTAATAAGTAAGATAAGATTTCAGCTATGAGAAAAGATATAAACCTAAAAAGGGTTTGGTTAGCAATCTCATGTGAAGATTGAGGGTTATTGCCCAATTTTTGTTGATTTAGAATTATGTATATTCTATGAACTCCTTGAAGGGACCTCTTGTCTTAATAACTTCTCTTGTGTAATGGGTTTTACTAAGAAAGGTAATTCTAAGGTGAGGAACCGGGGTTGGGAAAGACTACCCTTTAGGAGCATCTTATGGTATAATTTTAACTCAACGTATGTAACATTTATTAATAAGTAGATCTTTTCGAGGTGGATTTAAAGGTTGATGGCACAAGTCAACTGCAGGGTTGTACCTTCGAGAAGATTAGGATCTTCTCGAAGATACAACAATGCAGTGACTTATGACGACACCCTTTGCATTGATCATTAAGATTTACACCTTTAACTCGAGCAAGTTACTCTGGGACTGATTAGGAATGTGGTCACATTATAAGGCTGCCCTAGGAGACTGGGGTATCTTTACACATTGGATTAACTAGGGTTGACCCAAAGATGTCGGCGTATCCCTAGTCCTCGGGAGCATCCTATAATGTTGTCATCTTACTAATCCCATTCTGAGTGAATAACGTGGATAGGAGAGAGATTAAGAAGTCGGTATAAGGCATTCTACATAACATAGGAATGGGGTGAAGGACGTATTCCAGTTGACGAGTATGTCATTAAGGAATACAAGACATAAGCATTATGTTTCAAATCTTTGGCCAAAGTATCGCATGAGCTGCTTGATTGCGTTGTCCTAAGTCACCTAGTCTAAGGGATGAGATGCCGATGAATAATGGTAACTATTATTCATATAGGTTCGTTAGAGCAGAGCATTCTAAATCCTGTGATTAGGGAAGAGAACCGCAAGAGTGATGTGTTAAATAAAAACACCAACTCTTACTACACATGAATAGATCGGTAGATTATCGAGTCATGGAATGAATAGATCGGAGGTACTCGAGTCATTACAGCTTGCATATGGTTATCTGTTATAAGAATGGTTGTTTTGATTTATGAGTTCTAAATTATGTATTTAGAACCAGGAAGCATTTATCAAAAAAAATAAAAAAATTTACTTGTTCTAATGTGTAAAAATGAGGATGTTACACACTTAACCACACAACCAAAACCCGACGCTACAACACACATCTACACCCACCTTTCTAACCCTATACATCTACGATATCCCCTTTACTTATCTCACACCCTACCAACCACCCCGATCTACTCTAGCCATCTAATTATACCCCCGCTAATTTAACACCTCCTACTTCATACCCAACACCTAATCTATCCTACCCAAACCAGCCCCCAACAACCCCATTTCCCCCCACCCCAATCACGTTTCCTATCAACTCTACTCCCTCCCCTTCACCCCCAAACAAACAAACAAAACAACACGACTAAATTCTAACAACAAACAAAAACCATAACTCCTATCCATGCTGACCGGTACCGGTCACCCTCGACCGCCATCGGTCGCCCCAAGTAAATAATGTGTACCGACGCCAGTCGACCTATGACCAATGCCGGTCTTTACCTAAACAACATATACAAATTATTTCGTGACCGATGCCGGCCGCCCAGTGACCGACATCGGTCACTGTCCCATTCCGGGGCCGAACCCAAAACGGCCCGCAAAAATATTTTTTGCTATTTTTCCCCTTTTACCCACCAGAAAACCCTACAAACCTACCCACCCTGCCATTTTGGCCTCACTAGCCTACCTACCCACTCCATTTTACACATTACCTCCATTCATTCCTTATTTTATTAAAATTAGGATTCCTACCCAAACCCACATCTAAGTTAAACTCATCAAATTCACATAGGTAAGAGCTCAGAGCCTACCGGTACGACTACACGTCGTCGTGGTGGGATAGGTGGCGGTGGTCCAGCTAGTCCAACACCTCCTGCTCCTCCTGGCTGTGCCATGGCCCCAAATCTCCTTAGCTGGGTTCTCCACCAATCAAACTCTGCCTCCTGATCATTAGGGTCTACCAACCACTCACTCCTCCACTCAAATAATGCCACCTCAGCCCACAAACTCACCACAATCACTTCACACCTTAGACAAGACAAAATGGGGTGCTCAAATTCACAAAGTGATAATGACATGCCGTATTTTTTCTTTTTATAGGTTTTGGCCTATAACAGATACTGGTTATTTCACGCCCTAGAATACCGGTATCGGTCTTCTAACCAATATCAGTTAT
This sequence comes from Taxus wallichiana var. yunnanensis, assembly GCA_018340775.1. Lineage (NCBI taxonomy): Eukaryota > Viridiplantae > Streptophyta > Pinopsida > Cupressales > Taxaceae > Taxus > Taxus wallichiana. Next base: position 544,824,622 of record CM031244.1, on the reverse strand, counting down.
ACATAACCGATATCGGTTCCCTACTTCCTTCACCTAACTCCCGCCCTTGTCCACCAATCTCCACTTTTACCCCCATCACCTCTCCCTGGCTTTGCTGACTTGCCTTATTTTGACTCCATTGCTCCGACCCATGGCCGCCATCAACCATTTGGCCTGACCCACGGCCACAACCAACCATTTGGCCCGACCCAAGGCCGCAACCAACCATTTGGCCCGACCCACGGCCGCAACCAACCATTCAACCGACCCAAGGCCGTAACCAACCATTTGCCCGACCACCGCCGCAGAACTAACCATTTGGCTCGACCCAAGGCCGTAACCAACCATTTGGCTGACCTAAGGTCAGAACCAACCATTTGGCTTGACCCATGGCCACAACCAACCATTTGGCCCGACCCAAGGCCACACCCCACCAATCAGACCCGACCCAAGGCTCTCACTCATCAATCGGCCCGACCCAAGGCCGCACCAATTAAGTACCTCACCCAAAACCCACAAATTACAATTTTATCCACCCATCATGTAACTTTTTGTTCAATCAGGCTCACCTATTCGTGTTTTAGCATGATTAGGATACTTGACTTGATCAGTCGACCAACTTTGCCTAGACCGAGACCGTGACATTTATCTCAACCAAACTAACCATTTAGTACTACCGAACATGCCTAAACGTTCCTGTACCTTACCCGTTATATCCCCGGAGCTACTTCCTATGCCTTGGATACCAGGATTATATCAACCTTGTTTGGATAAACTATCGACCTTTGCCTATGTATTACTTGTTTGCTTTTCAAATCGTGTACCCTGGTCATACTACTACATTTCAACGTGCGTCTGCTTCCTTGAACTTATCCCACCATCTTACCATCATCTCAACACCATTCACCCTTTATCAACCCTATCCCTGATTTCACATCGCCTCAATCTATGATAGATTTGAGGGGGATTACCTATACCCTTAACTGGGGCAATCACTTCTTATTAATTGTCAGTGCAGCTTTACAAGACAAGCTACACGACAACAAGGGGCTAATGTAGACACCAAATTGGTGTCTTACGACACCCTATGCCCCGCATCTCATTTCGCAACCTAACCTCACCACCTAAACCTTGCACAATTATTTATTAATTACCTTATAATTAATAAATCCACATTTTCAAACTTGCCACCTCATTTTTCCACCTCATCATGACCTAGCCCTAACCCTAAACTAACCTAACAAAGACCTATAACTTGGTCTACATCCACACCCATGACTAATTACCCTTCACCCACACCAAAACAAACCTAATAATGACTTGACCAAGCGCACAACTAATCTCTCGAGAGAAAAGGAGGGAAAGTTGGCTATTTTACTAAAAATAGCCCACTTTGACTTAACCGACATCGGTTCCTACTCGACCGCCGTTGGTTACATAACCGCCATCGGTTCCCTGTAAATGACCTCCCCCAACCAAAAACAAAGGATCGGGAATTCATTGGAAGGACCCAAAATTCACTTGGCAGAGCAGAGACAAGTGAAGAAAAGAGAAGAGCATCGAGCCGAAGACTGCAACTGAGCCACTGGATTGCTACCACCCCCTTTCAAGCATTGGAAAAGACTGAGGATAGCTTCATCAGCTCGTTTTCCAATACCAGATCATCCCAACTGAGCCTTACTGTCACTACCACATTCCTTGGACCTGAATCTTCATCAAGGATGAGTAAGTAGTGTCTTGTATGTTTCTAAGCACCATTTCCTGAGTCTTTTGATTGATAGTAATTATAAGCTCACTTTTAGATCTACCACCTGCCGGCACCCTGTACTTAACCTTCATCCATACAGCCTTGTATTGCCCAGAAGACAGTTTTATCACACTCTGAGTCTTCCCTGTCATCTCACTATTCCCCTCAGCCATCCACCAGTCTTAAAAACCCCACAATCACCCTGCAACCAACCTCCCTCCAGGAGCACCTAGATTACTGACCCTACCGGTGTCGGTTATCCTCTACCGGCAGCGGTTCTCTAAACCGCGGTCGGTTATCCAGTGACCGGCATCGGTCACTGTGACTTATACCCAAAACCTTCCTCTCACCTATTTGTCTCCTAACAACCTCAGATCCAATCTGGTTTATCCCTGTAACTCGAGCTGAACGTATCAACGACCATTGACCAAACAAACAACGTGACATTTTATTATTGGTAGTTTAGTCTCTATTGCTTTGTGACGAGGCACCTAAATCATGATTTCGCAATAGCTTCTTTATTATCATTTGTGTTAATTCGTATTGAAAGGGGAACTGACCACCTTCGAAAGGAAGTCTAATATTTCTGGCCCAAGGCGTTCCCTCATTTATTGTCTAACTAAAATCTGGTGGTCTTGTATTCTTACTTGCAGGTAGTCCTTCCCAGACAAAAAGGAGTTCTTCGCAATCGATCTGATCTCTCTCTACGGTACGCGCACACCCTCTCAACATTCAACAGGTATTCCTCCTAGCCCTAACCCTTATCTATTTCTCAAAAGAATGAAAGGATAGAAGCAACTCTATTCTAAGAACCGAAACATTTTGTGCGAAATAGTTACACTCACGGGTCCTCTCACCCTAGTCGAAAGGCACGACCTAAAGTAGTGAGGATAGGTCAAATCCTCTTCAAGGTGTTATCCATCTCTCCATAAATCCAAGTGACAAAAGGACCAGTTAGATCTCATCCTTGACTACAAAATGAAACACATCATGATCTATCTCTGTCTCTAATCTCTTTGCCCAAACTGTGATATTGCTCACTTAAAAGGGAGAATTTTTTTGGATACCAACAGGTCTTAGGGAGTCAAATGACAAGTGTCGATTCTATCATAGAATATGTCATTGTCATTTACGTCGATGTTTCATAGGAGTTACATTCTTTTTTTGGAATTGTAACTCCTCCTTTAGTGGCATCATAAGCATCAGTCATATCATATGCATCAGTGGCATCATATGAGTTACTTTCCTTATTTAGGCATGGGGGTTACACAACAACCCTATTTGTACTTCCTTTTTTTGATCTATGAGCATGAGCAGACCTATTTTCTTATTTGCATATTCTTTCCATTGTTCGAATCTTGCTTATTGTGTTAGAGCTACGATGTTACCATCAGAGTGTAACTTTGTTGTGGTGCATTGTTTCGACATCGGTTCTCGTGTATCCCTCTTTCATGGTATCAGAGATGGTTTCAGTAAAACGTGCACTCTTCGTTTATCAGTTGCTTATTACTTCTGGTTTCTTCTTATTTCCTTGTGCAATTTTTTTGATTATTACTTTGGAATCATATTGCTCACCTCACATTGAGGTTTTAGCAGTTGCAAGTTTGAGGGTATTTTGGTCGATTTGCTTTATCAGTTGCTGAGTTTGTGATTGCTTCTATTCTCGTGAGCTTGGTTTTTGCTTTGGCGTGGACCTGTGGTTCATTTTTGTCTCAAGGTTACCATTGCATGGACATTTTCGTGTGGTTGGTTATTTCTCATGCTTTGGTCTGCTTGGCTCGTGTTTCAACCTCCACTCCTTGTGATTCGGAATTACCTGCTCGTGCATTGGTGGAACAGCTCATTTTCATTTGCCTTGCCACTACCGTGATCAACTTGGGGTCATCGTATTTGCCTTGTATCGTTATTTTTGTAGGACTTTGTATTACATCTGACTCCATCATTTGGCTCAGACTTTTGGTTTGGTGCTCAACTCGTGTGATTAGGTTCTAAATTTCATTTGCTTCGTTGGTATCCAACGACACCCTTCTTAGTATTGTTCGCAATCTAGACCGCTCTGCACCTACACCGAGCTCCCATATCGTGTTGACTCCGATTCAAATTTCATTACCTTCTACTCGGTGCCCATCTCAACTCTGCATCTAGCATCTCTTACATGTTAGTGTTTTGATTCAACATTGGGCACTCCATTTGTGCCTTTGTTAGCGTTAAAATGTGTATTGTTTCTCAACGTTAGTTTGTCCTCCATTAACGGCTTCGTGCATACTCCTCCCTACTCTACTCACAGATTCCTTTGTTGAAACCAACTGTGGTTCATCTAACTCACAGAGGTTACATTCACTAGTTGTTCAAACTCCCCGATGTGTGGGCTCTTCCGCTAGAACTCTTCCTGACTATTTTATCTCTAGAGGCTCATTATCATGCGCCAACGTTACATTCTGCAGCTTAGCTCACAACTTGCACTTTCTCTTCTTGGTGTCGGTTACTGCTGCAAGGATCTTAGTGGTTATAGTCAAGCACATGGATTATTTGGGGATATACATCTCCACCACATGTGGCTCAACTTGGGTGGATGTCTTGACTTGCCTTTGCGGACCTTGGATCGTGAGCATATCCACACAATGGTTTACCAAATAATTAGAGCACCTCGACCAACATTTCCCTTTTAAGAATTGATTATTGGTAAAATCAATCTCACCTTTTTATGTCTTAAGGTTAAAAACATTTATTTCATTGGCATTGTAAAATTGTTTTGGTCATTTTGCTTGTTTTATTGTCCTTCCTTCAAGTGTCGAAGATGAAGGGTGAGGTCCGGGGTTGGCAGGAAGCTAATCCCCCTCGTAATAAAAAAAAAACCTATCTAAAATTTGTTGCCATTTCCAATGAGCATACATATTACACCCTTTTCATGAATCTAGGAAACTTTTAAAATGCATTTGTAGGGCTTATTGGCATTTTCCATCAGTTGTGGGAATCATTTTTTTGCTATAAATTTTGACTCGTTGCTTAGTTTTGAGCACTTCTTTAGTCAAATTTGCATGTTTTTTCACACACTAGATGATGGGATTATCAATTTTGTAAATGAACTATTTTATAAAGTGCCACATTCTAGGGGGTGTCATTGTATTGCTTGTATCAGCTCATTTCAAATCATCTTGAGCCTTAATCTATCCCTTTTATTCCTTGTGGACTTGTGAACACGTTTGCCACAATCTTACAGAAAAGGGATTCTTTCGTGTGATTGATGAGGCCACATATTGGCATGTTTTGGCCCCATCTAAATGCTTTTTGAAGCCTCTTACACATATAGTTTTGAGACTTTTATCTCCTCTTGATGGTTGATATGAGATAAAGTTATGATTTTTCATATATTTAGTTTTATATGTTCATTAAGATCTAATATACTTATTTACTTTGGTGAATCTTGTCTTTTGTGAAAACTGATGTTTCTGATGTCTCCATGAACAAATTACAAGATGCCATAAGCTTTTGAAGTAGTAGGCCCTAGCCCGTAGCACTCTGGTTGTGCTCCTACAACAGCCCGTAGCACTCTGGCTGTGCTCCTACAACAGCCCGTAGCACTGGCCGTGTGCTCCTACAACATCCTGTAGCCACTGGCTGGGAAATGATAAGAGAGAATCATGGCATTCAAAAACAATGAGGCATCATGAAGTATATGGAGCTAAGCATATGAAGCTGGAAAATGAGTTAACCAAGTGGCAACATTGTTTGGACAAGTCTAAGAAGTCTTTGGGTGATTTATCTTACCCATAGCAAGCTCCAAACCTGCCCGTAGCATCTTCCAGAACTACCTGCAGCAACAAAGCAATATGCACCTCTAGCTACCCGTAGCCAAAGAGAACTTATCTAGCTCACACCGCAAAGATAAGACAAAAATTGCTAGCTATCCTAACACATCATATGTAATGTTATGGTTATTTTGTTAAGTAGTTTTGTAATTAGTTCTTATCATGTAAATAAGATAGGAATTAGTTGTCTTCACTCAACAAATATGAAACAGAACAACTATAATCTGTTTGAGTGGTTTTTGATCATATTCCTAGTATAGAATAAGTTAGTGATCTGTCTATATATATAATCTAGATAGAAATGTAAAGGACAAGAGAGTAATAGATTAAGGAATGAAGTGATAGCTATATGAGAGAAGCAGAATTGTAAATGTGTGAAGATATAATATATTAATGTGAGTTTGTGCTCTTAAGTTCATTGTAATATCTTTGTTGTAGCAATCTTTAATTGCTACATAGCTTAATAGATGAATCATTTATCTTCTTGAGTAGTTCTGTGAGTTTCTAGGGTAGGATCGAAACTCACTTCGCACCAAGAAAAGTCCCTTGGAAGGAATTGTAGGGAAGATCCTATTCCTCCATTTCCTATTTATGTTGTGTGGATTGATTATCAGTTATTCATTTTATTTCTAAAATTTAATGAGTGCATAGTGTGTTGAGTTTTAGATCTAGAGAATAGTAACCTCCATAGTTTACTTTCCAATTTGCACAAACATTAATTTATATTCTTTGATGAATTTCTAGCCTACAAATATTTCACTCCAAAGTATTGTAGCATATATTTTATAGGACCTTTGAAAAGCTTATGCCCCGGGTTGACATTTAATGAATAACAGAGTATGAGACCTAATATCATTGGTTGATTATTCTGCACATCATTTTGTGTTGTTGCGGGGAAGGTGTCTAGATAGTACCATAGAAGTGATTCAATTTCCTGCTTTCAGTCAATTCATGCTTTCATTTCCTACTTTCTAGAATAACCATTCATGCTTTCTAGAATAGCCATCCTGCTTTTAGATCAGCTTTCCTTCCTGTTATTTCAAAAGCTTTCTAGGAGCTAGAATTCCTACTTTCTAGGATAAAATTGTCATTACCGCATTGCTCAATTTCTACAAATAGCATTAAGAACCAACCCCCTCATATATTAAAAAAAAAAAGAAAAAAAAGGAAAAATACATAGGAAAAAGAAAGAGAGAGAGCTGGAAAATTTATGCATAGAGAACGAGACTCATTCGGAAGATTTTTGCCAAAGCAAAAAAAACAGCCGCAAAGAAAGGGGCTACTTATCTCCCAAGACAAGGAGTATACTTCCACACAAAGAAGAAGAGTGGTAGAGGAGCTGCAACATATTCAAGAAGAAGAACAAGAAGCAGAGAAGACCTTGGCCATGCTAGTGAAAGAAAGACAAGAGGAGGATTCGAACGAATCCCATACTCCATGAGGAGAAAGAACACCAGAATACCTACTCAATTCAGCAAGTTCTGTTACAACTACTGCCACCCACCGTACAACACCTCAAGTATCTATACATTATCATACCAAGGGGGAGGTTGATTGGGAATTCAAGGACATTATTCTGAAATCTCTTGGGATCCATATAACAAGGAAATACGCCATGGATCGAGCATCAGAAATGAAGTTGAAGGTAGAGAACCTGTTGCCCCCACTTTTGAATTCCCAATTATAGAAACCACTAGAAGATACTCCTATGAAGAATATTCCACCCTCAGCCCTCCCACACTTCAGGGGGACATCCAATGAGGATCCAGATACATTCCTATTTGAGTATGATGTGTTATGCCGAAGCTACGACTACCGAATGGATGAACAAAAGCTCAAGCTCTTTCCAGCCACCCTGAAGGATGCAACACTAAGATGGTTCATGGGACTAGGGGGGAACACAGTCAGTAGTTGGGATGAGATGAAGAAAAATTTTCTGACCAAATATCAAGAATATGGCAAAGGTAAAAACTTCGAAGAAATGATATATTCCGCATGACTCAAGATGAGGATGAATCTTTGGAAGACTACACGAAGAGGTTCACCTTCACTCTGTAGAAGCATAAGAAAACTAATCTCAGCCTAGACACACTCAAGCTAGTATTTCGAAAGGAATCCGAGATGACTGCTTGGAAGCCTTAGACCTCATGAGTGGAGGAGATGCATCTCAGCTAACCTTCGAGGAGATGCAACAACTGGGGAGAATTATTCGAGATCAACGTTGGGTAAACTTTGGAATAACAAGATGCTGCCAGCATCAACCAATGGGATCTCTAAAGATGATGTAAGTAATCTACTATGGGACATGAAGATGGATATAATCAGCCACATGGCCACATAGTTGGATACGCTGCACACTGCAGATAAAACAACAAGCAATGGACCAAGCCCTTATGGTCTACTGCCCAGATTGTCGGAAGAAGCAAGCTGATTGCAAGTGTCAAGTTATAAAGACAAAGGTAGCAAGCATTACATCTGAAGAACCAAATTTCATAGCACTTTGCATGCCATAGGAGGAGATGAAGACCAAGTGTTCTACGTGGCACAAAGGAAACCTTGGCAGCCAAGGACAAACTATCCAGGTATGGGATCGAATTCACCATTTTCACAATCATCATTTTTCAATCAAAATGCAAATAACATGCCCAGCTGGAGTAATCCCTGGATGCCCCCAGCCCCTCCCAACCCACATTGGCCTATGCAACAACCATATAATCCCAATCAATGGTAGCAGTATCCCACTCCACCCTAGCAAAATCAACCATGGCAGCCACCACACAATCAATGGCAAAACCGCCAACCCAAGGTCCACAAAATCTTGCAAACCCATGGTAGCAACCATGGAGAGGGAAGCAACCTTGGGGAAATCAGCAAGGTGGGTTCCCACAACAACCACAACATCTGCAATAATTCAACACACAACCAACAAGACCGGCTCAAATACCTGCTCAACCTGTGCCAAATCCTACCAATAAGTTGGCTCAACCAACATGTACTGCTGAAATAACATAGTACCCCACTTATACAGTGGACATCAATGAAGTCCACCTGCATTCAGGAAGAACTCTACCACCTCCAAGTCCACCCATAATGAAAAACCCCACAATATCCATTCCACAGTCTACACCACAACCATAGGAGGATCCTGAACCAGCCAATAAAGAGAATGCAGAAACAATATCACCACCCTTCCTGAATGTCTGAACCTTCAATGCACTCCTGTTGAACCTGAGTTTGATATCCTAGGGCAGCTGAAGAATGTTTGTGTAAAGATCCCTTTGTTTCAGGCCATTAAAGATGTCCCCATTTATTCCAAGGTAGTCAGATATTTGTGCCTTTGAAACATGGAAGGAAGAAGAAGGATCCTAATACAGTCCATGTCATTGGACAATTGGTGGAAATCATGCTAGGAGGAATGCTACCATAGAAATATGCAGCCTTACGCAAGCTTTGTCGATTGGATTTGTTAAGATCAATGGACAACAAGTCCATAATACCTTGATCGATCTGGGAGCTGCCATCAATGTCATAACAATGGAAACAATGCATAAATTAGACCTGCAGCATATTCATCCCACATCTACAATGCTACAAATGGCTAGATAGATCCACAGTACGACTAGAAGGAATCATAGAAGATCTAGTCATATCAGTAGATTCATGGGAGTACCCTATATATTTTATTGTATTGCAGCCAAAAAAAAACTTGGAGGATATCCTCTCGATCTTGGAAAGGCCATGGTTGGCCGGTGCGAGATGCATTAATCAACTATAGTTACGCAACATGTAGATTTGAAATGGGAACATCACCAAGCAACTAGTTTTATACCCACCGGCACAGGTATCACAAGACAAGGACCATCTGTCTAGATTGAAGAAGAAGAAGAGGTACCCATCGACCTACTTTAACAATAGATCATGCATGCACATTGGCAGATCTAGAAGAGGATACCATCATCTCCAACATAATGTAAAACAACTATCAGGTAGAATAATCCACTCCTAAAGAATTTCCTTGTATTCATTGTCCTTTTTCTAATCTATGGTCAAAAGAAGAACCAGCTGAAAGTGATCAAAGTATCTTCCATCATCTGTTGCCACACAATGCTTCCACACCGCATGAGCCACATGTGATCAATCAACATAGAGAAAATGACGGAAGCCACAAAATCCATAGAAATAATGCCAGGCAAGACACTCCGCATAAATAACAAATTAAGTATAGAAGAAGAAAGAAAATTGACAGCCATATTGCATGCAAACAAAGGAGCCTTTGCATGGGACTATGAAGACATGCAAGGCATCAACCAGAAAAGTGTACACACCACATTTACATCAAAGAGGAATGCAAACCCATACACCAACCACAAAGGCAGATGAACCTAGTAGTAAAAGAAATAGTCAAGGCTGAAATACAGAAACTCTTAGATGCAGGATTCATTTATCCAATCTCTGACAGTCGTTGGGTTTCTCTGTTAGTCATTGTACCCAAGAAAGGAGGTGAGTGGCGTATATGTATAGACTACAGAGAATTGAATGCAACTACAAGGAAGGACCATTTCCCGCTACCATTTATTGATCAAGTGCTAGATACACTTGCAGGAAAGAAATACTTTACATTCTTAGATGGTTTCAGCGGATACAATCAGATCCGCATTGCTCCTAAGGATCAAGAGAAGACCACATTCACATGCCCATGGGGAACATTCGCATATGTTGTCCTACCATTTGGATTATGCAATGTGCCTGCCACATTTCAGCGAGTAGTCCTTAGCATATTTTCAGATCTCTCACATGACTATGTAGAGATATATATGGATGACTTCACCGTCTATAGAGACACATTTGAGGTATGTTTGAATAACTTGGAAAAAGTATTAATACGTTGTCAAGAAAATCATCTATCCCTAAGTCATAAGAAATGTTTCATGCTCATGGAGGAAGGGATAGTGCTAGGACACCATGTCTCGATGTACCGCAAAAACAAAAATATGTACGTAGCTTCTTGGGTCATGCTGGTTACTATCGAGAGGTTCATCAACAATTTCAGCAAAATGGCAGCCCCATTGTTCACCTTGCTAAACAAAGATGTTGAGTTTGTATGGACTCCGCCTATAATGAAGCATTCAATCTACTGAAGTAGTTGCTCATATCAACCCCCATATTATGTGGACTAGACTGGGCATTTCCTTTTCACATACATACAAATGCCTCTGATACTGCCCTAGGTGCAGTACTAGGATAGAAAGAAGGCCATCTCAGCTATGCTATCTACTTTGTAAGAAAAAATATGCAAGCAACAGAGCTAAACTACATGGTGACGGAGAAAGAATTCTTGGTAGTTGTATATGCAATCAACAAGTTCAAACATTACATCACAGGCTATCAAAATTTCATACACACAGATCATGCTACCATCAGGTACCTCATGAATAAACCATCAGTATCCAAAAGAGTGGTAAGATGGCTTCTCTTGTTGCAAGAATTTGACATTACCATACTAGATAAACCAGGAAGGACAACATTGTAGCTGACTTCCTTTCAAGATTACAAAGCAATCAAGAGGATGGCATAGTGGATGACTCATTTCCCGATGAGCACCTCTTCACCCTCGCTATCTCTACACCTGGTTTGTTGATATAGTAAACTACCTCATCACTTTTCCTCAAAAGAGAAGCATGCCTTGATATGGAAAAGCGGTAAGTACTCTTGGATTTCTGGTTTTCTCTTCTATACTAGACCTAATTGTGTAATAAGAATATTTCTATGAGAAGATGAAGTAGTTGACATTCTCAAAGCATGCCATGATGAGCCATGTGGAGGACACTTTGCAGCCAAAAGAACAACAGTCAAAATCCTGACTGTAGGATACTACTGGCCTATGTTGCATAAGGATGCAAACAGATATACAACCCACTGTGATAAATGCCAATGTATGGGGAGGCCTACAAGGTCAGATGAGATGCCATTACAACCTCAGCCAACTGGAACCTTTTGACAAATGGGGGCTGGACTTTGTTGGGCCCATAGACCCCAAATCAAACAACAAAGAGTACATCCTTGTATGTATAGATTATGTCACCAAATGGGCTGAAGTAAAAGCACTGACACATGCTCAAGATGAGAAAGTAACAACCTTCTTATATGAAGAGATATTCACAAGATATGGTGTACCAAGGGAAACAGTTACAGATCAAGGGCCACAATTTACTGTTGATCTCATTATCGACTGGTGGAAGAATATACGATAAGACACAAGAAGTCCACACCATACCATCCACAGTCTAATGGCCAGGTTGAAGTCACGAATAGAGAATTAGAAAATATCCTGACCAAAACAGTCAATCTATCAAGAAAGGATTGGGATTCCAGACTCCACGAGGCTGTATGGGCATACAAAATCACATGGAAAACAACTACTGGCTTCACACCATATGAGATGGTGTATGGGAAGAAACTAATGTTGCCAATAGAATTTGAACACAAAACTTTGAGGACTATAGTAGAACGGGAATTGATATTTCTGAAGCACACAAGCAAAGATTGATGCAACTCAATGCTTTGGATGAGTATAGACAACAAGCACTTCAGAACACATAATTGATACAACAACAATGAATAGGATGGCATGACAGATACATCAAGCCTAGGCAGTTCACACATGGAGATTGGGCCCTACTGTTTGATTCAAAATACAAAGACCACAAAGGAAAATTGCAAACAAGATGGCTTGGGCCATACGAGATCGAACATGTCTATGACAATGGTGTAGTCCAACTACGAACAATTGATCCAGTAAGATTCAAACTCCTGGTTAACGGTCATAGACTCAAAGTATACAAGAAACCCTTATCAAAGGAGAAATTTTCACAACAAGTGTAGTAGTCCATGTAGAAAAACCCTCATATTGACCCACCAAGTTCAAAGGAAAAGGCGATTGATGAGGAAGGAAGGGAGGATGATCTCTACCTCCCATGGGAAGAAGATTGAAATGTTGTATATGGACCTTAACAAGGCCATAATAAACATTCGATATAAGCGATGTAGGATTTTATATTATATATATATATATATATATGCTTGCTAGCTACTTAGAACTATGAAAAAGGGCCTGAATGGAAAACTAGCTCATTAGCCATTCGGGGAAAAAAATTGAAAAAAGGAAAAGAAAAAATGTGTATTTTTCAAGAAAGATGGAAAGAAAAACACCTCAACCAAACCTGCTTAACACATTACTTTTGCCACTTCCAGTTGTTGCGGGCTACTCAATCAGTTACTACAGGTAACCTTCTAGTTGTTGCAAGCCACTCAATCGATTCTTTATGGGAAACCTTCCGATTCTTGTGGGATCCTCAAACAACTACTGAGTAAACTCCCGATTGCTTTGCAGGCTCCTCAAACAATTGCTGCGGGCACTTTCTAAAAGTGCTACGGGTAGAGTTTTGGACATCCATAGGCATATTCAGAAGGAGGTAAGGAAAAAGCTGAGTCACAAACAATTGCATAAAGCAGAATTCATGCTGCAGTACTCTTTCCCTTCCTACAAACATTCCTTGCTTGCTACGGGTAACCCCTTGGTTAAATCAAGCTACCTGTTCAGTGCTACGGGCCACCTCATGGTCGCTACGGGCACAATTTCAGAGTGCTGCAGCAAAGCAGTGCTATGGGTAGTCAAGAAAAGAGATGCACAAATCCACTCCAGAACTTGCTAGACATCATACAAAAGAAGAAGGAATGTAAGTTTATAAAAATCACAAGCATCATGCAAGGAGGTATCATTTTTGTAGGTTTTCACATGCTGCAGATGCACAAATAGAAACAAGGACCTCCAGCCGAGTCCAAGAGGAACCTCATGTCCGATCTACCTAAGCATAAAAATTGCATAAACAAATTCCAGAAGAGCAATCATTTTTCAAATGATCCTTGCAATCAAATTACTCATTGGAAGAAGTGTTGCATGCCAAACCCTTGGACAAAGCATATTCCCATAAATAGGTGTCATGTGGAGGAAAAATAGGTGACACTAAGGTAAAAAGGTAATATCTACAAGTAGTAAGTATTTATTTCTTGAAAAGACATGTTAAAATTAAATATACGCCTTAATCATTTACTTTTTTTCAATCACCATCATGAGGGGACATTAATAAGTTCCTTCAAGCAATAAATATATGGCACGCGTGAAACATTTTTTCACTCGAGATGAGTGACATTTGTCTAGGGGAGGAGGTAGGATTAGATCTCACTACGGGAAGATTTAATTAGCCACAACACAAGAACCTAGGAAATAATGATGCACACCTTGATTACAGGGGACAATTAAAGATTGCCCCTGAGATGTGATGAAGCAAAATAGAAAAGGGTGAAAATCAACACAGAGAGAAAAAAACTTGTTTGCAGAAGCTATGGGAGGAACATTTGTTTGCAGAGAGCCCACCAATGTCACACCCTTGAGAAATAACCCTCATTGCTGGGATATATTTGAATGGGATGGATGGACAAATTACTTCCAACTGCTAACTGAGTACTCAAATGAGAGAGTAGAGCAATTTGTAAGCACATTCAATGGACAACAAGCCACGGTAGTTGGCATATCATTTCCAGTAACAAAAGACTTGATTGGGCAAGTGATAGGACTCCCTCAAAATGGAGAAAATTGGGAGGAGAAACCCAATGCATAGCAAATCAGACAGCAATTCTTCCAAGGGGAGCAATACAATTAGACAAAAGGGGGTATTGAGATAAGAAGCCTACCTGAGGCCTGGAGAGAAATTGTTACATTCATCATCAAATACTTCACATGCGAAGGAAGGTATTCCCTACTCTATACAATGTAATTTAAATACTTAAATCACTTGAGGCATGGAATAGTAATAAATGTCCCAAACCACTTGCTAAATAGCCTAAAGAAAATGGTAAAAGAATATCAGAAAGGGGTAAAGAATGCCTTGTCTCATCACTGTCTGATCTGGCTAATCACCAAGAAAGGCCTCCAAAACATCTAACCTAGGATTGATTTAAACCAGGTAATAGGGAATCCAGACCAACCACCTACAACATCGAGAGAAAAAGAGAAGAGTCAAGAAAAATTAAAGAAAGAGTGGAAAAAGAAGAAACCCCTGAGAAACAACCACAATAGGAAAGGAGGTAAAAAAGAAAGCATATCATAAGGGTCCCTAGAGAGAGAGAAGAGGATTCTAGCATACCCGTAGTAAGAAATACTAGGAGCTCTACTACTATGGGTAGAAGAAGAAGGAGGCTCATCATTTCCTCAGAAAAGGAAACCACAGAAGAGGTAGGGAGTAAGAAAAGTAGCCCTCTAGAAAGAAACAAATGCCTCTCTGTCTATAGAATCAAGGGCTTTGTCTCCAAGAAGATGAAAGGTGTAGAGGAAAATCACCTGCTAGGGAGCATAACATGTAGGAAAAGGAAGAAAAACCCCTACACCTATAGTAGAGGAGGCACCTGAAGAAACTGAGACTACCTCAGCACCTAAGAAAAAGGAAAAGAAAAGGTAGTAGAGGAAGTTACCCCCAAGAAAGAACAAAAGAGAAAAATAACAGCTGTAAGAAGATCTCACAGGATAAGGAGGAAAAGAACAACACAAATAGAGACCATAGAAATTAGTGAAGAAGCACCTCAAAAGAAGAAAAAGGAAGAAGTATTTATCACAAAAGAAGGTTTTGAGATAGTAAGAGAGATGGACAGTTCAGAAGAAGAGGAGAAGCAAGAACAAATACCTCCTGAGATACCACAAGGTAGAAATTGAAGAGGTGAAAAGTGAAGGGAAACAAGAACCTAAATTCCAAACTCTAGAGCAAGCAGTGGAGGAAATCAACATTTTGAGAAACATCATAAGAAACCTGGAGGGAACAAGAGGATTGGATGCCCTGATAGGAGCAAAAGAAGCTTTGGAAAAGACTCCCATGGAAGAAGAAAAAGAAGAAGAGCCTGTAGAAGAACTTGAACTGAACCTGAACCAAAATATGAAGGTAAATACAAAGGAGGAAAGAATGAGTCCTTACTCCAAATGGTCCCATATAAAGCACAAACCAGCTGCAAAGCAGAGCTGAGGTAATACATTTTGACCTCACTTTTGAAAATATCTATTCAGTTGGACCTAAGGATGACCTATATACATTCTTAGAAGAAAATTTTCTTGAAGATTATAATGTTTTTCAAAGGCTAGTACAAATATTTAAAGGGCATGTTGAAGCAAGGAAACAACATGACACATTGGTGGAGAAGGTGGAAAAATAGGAAGCAGAAATAGAGGGACTCAAGATGAAAGTAGAAAATATGTATGATCTTTCTACTAGGATTTTAGAATGCAGACCTCCACCACGAGTATATGCCCTATATCTGTAGGAGAAATGGTTGCATTTCAGATATGAGAAAGTATACAATAACCTTCCCTATGTTGTGGATGACCCCAAAACATTCTTTAACATGTATAGAGAATCTGATCCTGACACTCAGGCACAGCTGAGTGAGTTTTATATCCATAACTTTGCTATTCCTTCTAATGTAAATTGGAATCCTAACATGTACCTGGGTGACATACTTCTAGATGACTTCACATCTTAACTAAAAAATGAGAAGAGAAGGAAAGAAGAGGTAGATGAGTATCTAGAAATGGAAAAACAGTCTACCTTAATGATAAGGGGAGAAAGTGGTTACCCTGAGGACATTGTAGAAGAATGGGTAGAGTTTGTATCAGAGGATAGATTGGCTACATGGGTTAGGCAAAAAGTAAAGTTGTCAGAACCGATATTTGATATTCTTGGATAAAGAAGGTAAAACAAATTATGTATCCTGCAAATCAAGATGGGATGAGTTGCCCACTATATTGAGAAATAAAGAGCCAAACTCACCTATAAATTTTAAGCAGGCCTTAAAAAGGGTTCATGATTACATAGAACTGGTAAGAATGAAAAAGGAAGGATGGATAGGATTGAGGTTTCATCCTCCCATCTTCTAGTATCCCATTCCAGATTGGAGGGAAATAGTACCTTTGGATAAAGAAAAATAAATAGCCTTATGGCATGAACTTGGGATAAGGGGAGGTCTCTATGGATATGGCTAGATAGGTAATCAAGACCCCTATGACTACAGAAAATATTGTGCCCTCAAGATGAGCCAACTTGCTTAGGGATGAGCAAGAAGCTAAGTTGGGGGTGTGATGAGGCCACATATTGGCATGTTTTGGCCCCATCTAAATCCTTTTTGAAGCCTCTTACACATACAGTTTTGAGACTTTGATCTCCTCTTGATGGTTGATATGAGATAAAGTTATGATTTTGCATATATTTAGTTTTATATGTTCATTAAGATCTAATATACTTATTTACTTTGGTGAATCTTGTCTTTTGTGCAAAATGATGTTTCTGATGTCTCCATGAAAAATTACAAGATTCCATAAGCTTTTGAAGTAGTAGGCCCTAACCCGTAGCACTCTGGCAGTGCTCTACAAAGCAGCCCATAGCACTGGCACACTGTTGTGCTCCTACAGTATCTCGTAACACTGGTTGTGCTCCTATAGTAGCCCATAGCCACTGGCTGGGAAATGATAAGAGAGAATCATGGCATTCAAAAACAATGAGGCATCATGAAGTATATGGAGCTGAGCATATGAAGCTGGAAAATGAGTTAACCAAGTGGCAACATTGTTTGGACAAGTCTAAGAAGTCTTTGGGTGATTTATCTTACCCGTAGCAAGCTCCAGACCTGCCCGTAGCATCTTCCAGAACTACCTGCAACAATAGAGTAGTATGCACCTCCAACTACCGTAGCCAAAGAGAACTTATCCAGCTCACACCGTAGTATAAGACAAAAAGTGCCAGCTATCCTAACACATCATATGTAATGTTATGGTTATTTTGTTAAGTAGTTTTGTAATTATTTCTTATCATGTAAATAAGACAAAAATTGGCTATCTTCACTCAAAAATATGAAACAGAACAACTATAATCTATTTGAGTGGTTTTTTATCATATTCCTAGTATAGAATAAGTTAGTGATCTATATATATATATATATATATTCAGATAGAAATGTGAAGGATAGGAGAGTAATAGATTAAGGAATGAAGTGATAGCTATATGAGAGAAGTAGAATTGTAAATGTGTGAAGACAGAATATATTAATGTGAGTTTGTGCTCTTAAGTTCATTGTAATCTCTTTGTTGTAGCAATCTTTAATTGCTACAGCTCAATAGATGAATCGTTTATCTTCTTGAGCAGTTTTGTGAGTTTCTAGGGTAGGATTGAAACTCACTTCTGCACAAGGAAGGGCCCCCTCGGAAGGAATTGTAGGGAAGATCCTATTCCTCCATTTCCTATTTATGTTGTGTGGATTGATTATCTAGTTATTCATTTCATTTCTAAAAGTTAATGAGTGCATAGTGTGTTGATTTTTAGATTTGTAGATCAGCAACCTCCATAGTTTACTTTCCAATTTGCACAAGCATTACTTTATACTCTTTGATGAATTTCTAGCCTACAAAGACTTCACTCCAAAGTATTGTAGCATATATTTTGCAGGCCCTTTGAAAAGCTTATGCCCCTAGGTTGACATTTAATGAACAACAAAGTATGAGACCTAATATCATTGGTTGATTATTTTGCACATCAGCTATGTGAGATGCTATTTCTCACAAGGCCTTCTCTTACCCTTCTTGTTTTCACTCGTTCTTGTTCTTTCTTACGAGTGTCAAATCTGTTGTGCCCAATGAACCTTGATTGTTGTCTCCAATCTTGGATGTTATTACATAGATTGCAAGGTGAGTGGAATACTAATTCTTGGCACACAGTCACATCTAATTGTAATCAACGCACTAAACTCTAAAGTGCCAAACTATGGGGGGTGTGATATTATTCTGGGATGGTTGTTTTCTTTCTCTCTCCTTCCTTCTACATTATTTAGTTCTATCTTTTCATTATGGATATCTCTAAAGTACCGGTGCTCACACCTTTTAATTTATTCGAATGGAGATCTAAAATTATATTGGTTTTGCGAAGTAAAGGGTTATACCGTGTCACTATGGGGTTAGAGACCAAGCCTGATGATGTCCCCAAAAGATCTAATTATTTCAACTGTTGTGATGAAGCCTTAGGTCTTCTTTGTATGTCCATCTCTTTCAATTTTCTCTTCCACACCAGAACTTCCTTGACACCTGGTGGAGCATGGACAATGCCCGATGAGATGTTTGTGAAGCAATATGACATGAGAGCACATGAGTTAGAGAATGAACTGCTAGGTTTAAATCCTATTGACTTTGAAAACTTGTAGGCCTTATTCTCAAACTTTTTCCACACTAGACTACTTCTAAAGGAATGTAAAGTGGAGAAGAAAGACTCTCAATTGATCTTGTCGATTATTTCTAAGTTAGGTCCTGAATACTCTGTCTTCGTTTCAAATTTCCATGCCACGAAATCTGCCTTGGGTAGTGCCTAGAAAATTCCCTCATTTGACAAAGTGTTTCGCCGCAAATCATTCAAGAACAAGACAAAATCATTCAAATGGGGACTCTAAAATCCAAGTCACATACCCTTGTGGAGAATAAGGGCAAGAAAAATGAAAAGAAGAAAGAAACAAAGGACCAACCTAAGAAAGAAACCAAGACCAATGAACCCCTAGCTAAGCCCAAGACTAACACTTCGACTTCTGAGCCTAAAGCAAAGAAGGAAAAGTGTAAATGCTCCTATTGTAAGTATCCTAACCACAATGAGAATCATTTTTTCAGAAACAAATTGATCACTTAACTCAATTACTTGAGAAGAATAAAATAATTTTTCTTGAATCCATCAAACAAAAATGCTTAGAGGGCGAGTCTTCAAAAGCAAAGGAGTATAAAAATGAAAAGAAGAAAGGTAAGGACCTCGTAGCTAGATCATTTGTATCATAAACTTGGATTATCTATTCCAATGCCTCACACCACATGGCTTCTTAAAGGTTGAATTCTATAGCATTGAACCATGTGGCATGTCCCAAATCATGTTGGGTGGTGACACTCATGTGTCAGTTTCGATAGTGAATAGGTAGAGATAGAAGGTGAAACATTTAACCAAGTGTTGAGTGTTCCCAATCTCCTATCGGTTTACCAAATCACCCACCTTGGTGAAATAATGTGAGTGGAATTTGGTCCTAACTTGGTGATCATTCGTGAGCTTAACTATGATTACGTTGTGGTAGAGGGAAAGGTGGATCACCATTCACGGTTGTATACCTTTTCCCACTTCTCTTCTAATTCGATGCCAAATGCCTTTCTCACTCATGTAAATGAGGTTAACAAGTTATGACATGAGAATTTTAGGCATCTAAATTATCATTACCTTGAACAATTGAGCCAAAATGAAACGGTCAATGAGTTACCCCGAGTTAAGTTTTCTAAAGGTATTTGTGAGGGTTACACCCTTGAAAAGCACCCTAAAATTTTTTTATAAGGGAAAATCCTAGAGAGCTACTCATCCCTTGGATCTTGTTCATAGTGATGTTTTTGGCCCCTTTCCATCTCCTTCTTTCACTAGAGATCTATATATACTAACCTTCATTGATGAATTTTCATGTTATACTTGGGTATATTTTATTAAGCTTAAGTCTAAAGTCTTTGAGAATTTTCAGAACTTTAAGGTTCTAACTGAAAAACAAGTGGAACGGTCTATCAAGGTTCTTCGAACTGACAATGGAGGTGAGTATGTGAGCAATAGGTTTGAGGATTTCTACACTTCTGAGGGGATTGCTTTACAACATACATTTGCTTACATCCCTTCCCACAATGGAGTTGTAGAAAGAAAGAACCGAACTCTAAAGGAGATGGCTACTTGTATGGTTCACTTGAAGTCCCTCCTCTCGTAGTATTGACTCAAGCGGTGAATTGTGATTGTTACATTAAAAATCATGTTCCACACAAGGCAAGTAAAGGGGTTGACACCCTTTCAATCCCTATTTGGACACAAGCCTCGATGTTGAGCACTTTCAAGTTTTCGAGATCCAAGACTATGGCTCGATTCCCAAGAAGAAGCACAAGGCATTGGATCCGCAATCCAAACCTTATATCTTTGTCTAGTATCCCGATGGCATGAAGGGATATCGATTGTTGAACCCTATAACCCATGAGCTCTATATTGAGAGGGTGTGAATTTTGATGAGTCATCCTGTTGTTGCAGACTCACAGCACCCCTGGATGCAAATCAGGCTTCTAGGTTGATGTTCAGGCATCCAGTGTGATTGCACAACATGGAATCCTTTCTCCAAGCATGGGACTTGTAAAGATGAGAAAAGATTCTCCAGAGAAGGCTGGTTCCTATTCCTCTGTTCAGATGCACACACAAAAATGTAGAGGGTTTGCTAAAACCTAATCTAACTTGCCAAGGAGACAGGGTAAGAAAATGCATAGAATAAAACCTAAACTACAAAGGTGATGCACCGAGGAATGTTAGACACTCATTTTGCAAATTTAACACAGACCACATAGATGCAATACAAACACCATGCACAGGTAACCAAACTGCAATAAGAGATCAAAATGACAGCAATGAATACATGAGAGGGTCGAGAGTCAATCACAACACATATATTATTGCTCAAGAGTCGATACAGTACATTGCAGTGGCCAAGAGGCAAAAAGACTGGCATTACAACCCATATGGGAGGTTTGAAAGCTCCACAATTTCTCTTGCAAGCGAGGGAAGAAGGGAGGATGCAAAACAAGAATGTCCGACCCCTTAAAGGAGCTCTTCTTTACAATATATATCAAGAAATGAGAGAGGGAAGAGAGAGGAAATCCAGAATCTACCCCAACCACTTCTTGGTAGCATTTAAAATCATCTCATTATGACAGAAGCGGCGGATCCTAGCAAAAACAGTGGGTTGTCTAACAGGAGCGGCGAGCTGTCTGCTGCATTAAAGTTGGTTGTTGAAGCATTACTTCTGTCTATCACCACGCGTCAGAGACATTTTCTTAATTTTCTCCCTCCAAACTACACCAAAATGTGAGATTGATCCTAGAATCATGTAGATAATTTCAACATCTTTCCGTTGATATAAAGAACGTGCAAATCCGAGCTCTGGATCGAAAGATACGAAGGTCTGAAGATTTAGGGCACAGAATAGGCAAGAACAGGTTTTAAAATCTTTTCCGTGCTTTACCATCTGGACGACACGTGGTAGGCTCTGCAGTTGCTGAGTAATTCCCTCTCTCCACCTTTTCATAGGTTTTTCTTGTGGGCCCCTTAAACTTGGACACGTGGCACTATTTCATTGGTTCGGATCAGTGCTTGAAAACTCGCCCCTTTGACTTTTTGGACTTTCTTCCTTGGCGACACGTGTCATGCGTGATCGCCCACGGGCCGCGATTTTTGTGTCCACTACGTCTTTTTGTCCCGGATGTCCCAAAGTGCAAGGCGGGACAGAATCCTCTGATCCTCCCGAAATGGGCTTCCTCACCCTTTTCTGCCGGTGACACGTGGCGTGATCTGATTGGCTTTCGGCTCCTTCGGCTATCCGCATCCCACGCGCCCCTTTGTCCCACTTGTCCTTGTACTAAAGTTTCTTGTTTGACCAATCCAGCCGGTTTGTGTCCTTTGCGTCCATTTGTCCCAAATGTCCCAGTGCTGTCTGGGACAAATTCTTCCAGGTTCGCCCGATTCGGCCGGTTCGCATCCTCCGCGCACTCTTGTCCCGCTTGCTCCCGGTAAAGGACTTGGACAAATTTTCTTTCTTTCGGCCGATTCGGGCATTTCGCGTCCATTTGTCCCAAATGTCCCTTTTCTGTTTGGGCCACCTAGAGGCTTTTCGGCTGATCCACGCCTTCCACGTATAATTGTTCCAACTATCCCAAAGGTGGCCTTGAGCAGGACTTAGCCAATTTTACGATTTTCTCCTGAATCAATCTACTTGCTTGGAACTAAAAACTCTGATGCATGTTATCAAATTAACTCTGGGGGGTGAAATTTGGATAACAATTTGGTGAATTTTAGGGTCACCTGCCTGCTAGGTAGAAGATCAGTGGCCTTTTAGTGATCCATTGGGCATGGAGTCATAAGCAATAACCTGAAATGAGCCTGATGCTGCAACTCCCTCTACGAGAGCACGCTGAACTGTAAAAAACTCAATCTAGGAGCGACAAAACCTGTGCCAAAGCACTTAGGGAAACTGAAACCTAACTACAACAAGACAATGTGCATACGCACTTAGAGGAATTGAAATCTAGGCTAATATTTACAAGGGTGAACCTTTTATTTTCAGTAGCAATGTTTGAGATAGATTCCATTTACTGGAATCTGCAGTTCTTCACCGTCCAATGAGGCCAATTGGAAAGCATTGCTGCTCTTGCACTTCATGACCATGTATGGGCCACTCCAAATGGCATCAAATTTTGAATGCCTTCCCGGTTTTTCCCTGTCCACATCCCATTTCAACACTAGATCTCCAACTTGAAAAGATCTATCTTTGGCCTTCCTATCAAAGGTCTTCTTGATCAAAGCTTGATCCTTTTCCATTGCTTGGGATGCCTAATTTCTGATCTCTTGTAGCTCCATCAACTCTGCATACCTCACCTCCATGGGCTCAAATTCAAGTAACTCCAGCTGCTTCATGAGTTCCAATGTTGGCAACTCAAGTGACATGGGCAAGATTGCCTCTCTTCCATAGACAAGCCTGAATGGAGAGTTACCTGTGGATCTTTTGGGAGTGATCCTGTCAGCCCATAAGGCTGATTTCAGCTTGGTATGCCAAGACCTCTGATTCTCATCAAGAGTTCTCCTAATGATCCTCAACAAGTTCTTGTTTGTAGACTCGGCCTGGCCATTACCCTGAGGGTAATAGTTCGATGAAGTGCTTAGGTAAATACCATTCTTGACAGCCCACTCAGTCACCTTAGATCCAATGAATGCCAATGCATTATCAGAGATTATTGTGGCAGGTACACCAAATCTGGTTGTTATTCCCTCATAAAAGTCTAAGATGCTAGACTCATTTGCCTCTTTGAGTGCTACTGCTTCTGTCCATTTGGTGAAGTAGTCTGTGGCTGTCAAAATCCATTTATGCCCTTGGCTTGAATTGGGATTAATGACTCCAATGAAGTCCAAACCCCATTGCATGAATGGCTGGTCAACTGAGATTGGATGCAATGGAAGGGCAGCAAACTTCTCTTTTCCTGTGAAGAATGCACAATTCTTACACCTCTTGATCCATGCGTAGCAATCGCTGAAGATTTTAGGCCAATAATAACCAGCCTTCATAATTTTTAGAGCTGTCACTCTTGGCACAAAATGGCCACCAGCTGGTCCACCATGAAACTCTTCCAATACCCTTTGAATCTGACCTGTGCTAATGCATCTCAGCAGCACTCCATTTACATCTTTCTTGAACAAAACTCCATCAACAATGGCATACGGGACAGCCTGTAATCTGAAGTGTCTCCTTTGGGTCTTGTTCATCTCTGGGGGGCACTGGCCTGTACCTAGGAAGTGCATAATACCTTGGGTCCAGCAAGGAATGGGGGAAGCATTGTCTTCTTCTTGCCTGCCACTCGGCTCATGGCTGTCTTGGACTGTCAAAATAGTTTCTTCTTCATTGCATACTTCCTTTTGCTTCCCTAAAACCAGCTGCTCACACAGTCCTTTCCCTCTTACCAGCTTGGTGATCTTGATCTCAATGTCATACTCCATGACACGGGTGATCCAACCTGCCCTTTTCTCATTCAAATCCTTGTTGAGGAGGAAGTCCTTAACTCCAGCATGTGAGACCAGCAACTGGACCTTGTTGTTTGAGACTAAATGCTTGAATTTCTTCAAGCTTCTGATTACTACAAGTACATGCTTTTCAATAAAAGAGTATCTCACCTCGCAGTCATCTAGGCTCTGGCTAAAAAAGGCAATCGATGCTCATCATTATCTTTGTTCTGCTGTACCAGAATCATAGAAATAGTGTCATCACCTCCAAATGCATAGAGGATGAAATCCTTGGAGAAGTCTGGGTTGATGAGAGTTGGTGCTTGAGAGATAGCTTCTTTGATTGCTTCAAAACTCTCCTTGCCTTCTGCTGTCCACTTAAAAGCCATGCTCTTCTTTAACATTTTGGTGATGGGCTTGACAAGGGCTGCAAAATCTGGGATAAACCTGCGGACAAAATTGATCCTTCCCAAGAAACTTTGAAGAGCCTTCTTGTGACTTGGCAATGGCAGTGCTCTTATGGCTTCAACCCTCTCTAGATCAATTTCCAGTCCCTCTTTCGAGACAACATGGCCAAGGAGCTTTCCTTCATGTGCAAGAAAGATGCACTTCTTGGGGTTCAAAGATACTCCGAACTTTCTACACCTCTGAAACACTTTCCTGAGGTGAAAGAGATGGTCTGCTGCATTCTTTGAGAAGACAGTGATATCATCTAGATATATCAGCACTATCTTGTTGATCAAGCCTTTGAATGCCATGTCCATTTCCCTTTGAAAGGTAGCACCAGCATTGGACAACCCAAATGGCATCTTCTTGTAAGCATATGTGCCCCATTTAGTTGTGAAGGTTGTCTTGAATTGGTCTTCTTCTTTCACCATCACCTGATTATACCCTGAGTAGCCATCTAGGAGAGAGAATCTCTCTGAACTGGATACTACTTGCAATATTTGTTCCATTGAAGGAAGCGGGTAATGATCTTTGAGAGATGCTCTATTGAGGTCTCGGAAGTCCACACACAACCTGATTTCTCCGCTTTTCTTCCTGACCGGAACCAAGTTAGCAACCCAGCTTGAGTGCTTGATCGGGAATATAATGCTTGCCTCTATTAGCTTATTTAGCTCTTTCTTCATTAGAGGCTCAATGTGAGGGTTAACAGGTCTCTGCTTCTGCCTGATGGGCTTAGCATCTGGATCCAATTCTATGGTATGTTGTGCCAAATTCGGATTGAATCCTCTCAAGTCTTCATAGCTCCAAGCGAAGACATCTGGAAATTCTTGACAAAGCTGTATGAAATCTGATTTCTCCTGCTCAGTGGCCACTTTACCAATTTGAAGTGTTTTTCCTTCCCAAACAGAATTGGCTCGAATCTTCCCTCTTGACTTTGTATGTTACTATTTTCTTTACGGAACTAGTCGTTAGGGTTGAAGATAGACTCCAACGTTACTAAACCCTTAGGAAGCTTGTTTGTCCGCAGCTACACTACTTGATCCCCATACTGCTGCTCTAATCTGTCCTAATTTCTAGCTGAGAATTCAGCCTCTTCCTGTAGAAAATTGACGATCTATTGATCGTTCTCAAACACCTGCCAGCTTGTGTTATTATCTGGAACTGTTGGCCTCACAATCACATGGATATGTGGTTGTGTTTTTTCCCTTTTGATGTTGTCAACCACATCAAACATTGCTCCAACTGCTGCGAGCCTATCCGCAGCTTCATTTTTCTTCCTAGGTATGGACACAATGTTGAAAGCTTCGAAATCCTCAATGAGGTCCCATACCCTATTCTTGTAGCTCCTCAGCAAGTCATTCTTCGTAGCATGTTGTCCTCTAACTTGGTTGACAATTAGCTCGCTATCCCCGAACACCTGTAAGTTATTTATCCCTTTTTCCTAGCCCAATGAAGTCCATGAATCAAGGCCTCATATTCAGCTGTGTTGTTTGAACAAGAAAACTAGAAATGAAAAGCTGAATAATATTTGATGCCTTGAGGTGAAACAAGAATGGCTCCACCTCCTATGCCTTGCCTACTCCTTGATCCGTCAAAAAAAGCAGCTACCATACCTCATTGTCATCATTATGGCTTAGCTTGGTGATTCTAGGAACGGGTTGATTTTCTTCGTGTATACAATAGAATCCCAGCTCAGACTCTTCTACTTCTTGATAAGGATAAAAATCATGTATCTTGTTTGCCCATTCATCAAGAGTTAGGTCCGGGATACTTCCAACCTTGGTGTCAGCCTCATCAGTACTAGGGTGATCTTCTTGATCAAATGCTGAGCAATTGGCATTAATCTGACTAGGAGTGTAAGGCTCAATATGGAAGTTTGCAATAGGTTCAGACCTAATTGTAGCCTTAGTTCCATACCTTGTTCTAAACAGCATGTGAGACCAATCAGCAGAAAAATACCCCCCAATCTTGGCTGTGAAGTCCCTTGACAAGCAAAGGGCAAAGAGTGGTGGAAGGTCTATGATTGATATATCTTGTAAGACAACAACATTTGGACATGCATGCAAGGTAAGACTCAAGTTTTTAATCACTCCAACTGTTGCTATTGCTGTCCCATCCAATTACACTACCCCTTTAGATATTACTTCATATTGGAGACCCAGCTGATCAGCTATTTGCTTGGGCATCACTGAGCTACTTGCCCCAGAATCAATCATACAATTGTGTACTAGTTTATCCCCAATGATTAATGAAACATAGAAAGGAGGGGGCTTCAACATTTTACCTTGTTGCCCTCCATGGCTTCCTTCAGGTTGGGCAGCATTTGTAAGCACTTTGTCTTGGATCTGAACCTACTGATTCGAAGTTGTCCAATCCTTCATGGCAGCTTGCAGTAGATCTCTTTGTCCTGGGATGGATAGGGATTCCCACATTGATATATTGACGTTAGTCTTCTTCATCTGTTCAACAATACTGAACGGGGATGAAGTATCCTTTTGTTGTCCCTTGGTTTGTACACTTACTCCTTGTACGTGGGCAGGGCATACGGTGGCATTTGAGTTAGCCTAGGGGCTGTTCTTGGCTGCCCTTGTGTATTTGAAATTGGACTCTGCTTGCCAATAATTTGTGGAGCCGTGGAAGGTGGTGGATTGGTGGGGCTAATGGCTATTCTTCACCCAAATTTCTCCTCTTTGACCTCGTGTTGGCTGCAACACCTTGAGAAATCGCTTGATTCATGCCACGAAATCTTCGCTTGCCGGTTCACCAATGTGGTGTCATTTGGGGCTAATTGATGTTGGAATGTTTCTTGTTGTTGTTATTTGTTTCCTTCGACCGCCTCGCCCTCCACACCAAAGAGTAGTTGTCACCATTAGTGCTTGATTGAGGGCACCATTGAAACACATGGATTGGTTATGAGGCTCGTTGCATGGAAAGCACCCGGTCATATTCTGAGCAATGTTGTTCTCGTGTTGGCACTAATGCCTTTAGAGGCGAGATATAGCATTTGGATTATAGGGCTGGAATGGTCTATTAGAGGGAGGCCTTGTTTGATTCACATTTGCAAGCTGGATTAGATGGTCTTTGTGGTTGGTATGGCTGCCTATTAGGCTGAGCTTGAGGTTGATAGGAAGGTCTGAAACCTTGGGCTTGTTGCCTCTTAATAGTAACCAGCTCATTTCCCAAATTTTGTAACTGTTTCATGACCTCTTGGAGTTCATTCGAAGCACTTGGAGATGAAGTGGAAGCTTCACTTGAACTCTGATTTCTAGGAGTGGGAACAGGAGCCAAAGTGGGTGCTTGACTAGTGCTTGGATTTTCTAAGTTTGGATACAAGGGCATGGGAGGCCTAGGAGCCAGTTTACCAGCTTGAATAAGATAGTTTTCGGCTCTAATGGCAATGCTATAAGCCATAGGGATTGTTGTGCCTCCCATGGACTGAATTAACATAGAAATATCAGAATTCAAAGCTTTAAGGTAATATAGAAAAGCACCTTCTGCTATTGGCCTGACTGCCACTGGAATCCTATCCCAAGACCTTTGAAATCTGAAGTTGAAGTCAGTCAGCTACTCGTTGGGGGCTCTCTTGATAGTTGTCAGCTACTCCAAAAGAGACAAGTTGTCTCCCTTCTCTCCAAATTGCTCGTGAAGTGCAATACATAGCTGATTCCAGTTTGTGATAGAACCAGCTCCAAGGCTCCTAAACCATTGTAATGCTTTACCCTTGAAGGAAGATGCCAGTAACTTGACAGCCACTTGCATTTCATTGATTTCATGGATTGCACAAAGGTTAGCAATATCTTTAACATGATCACCTGGAGTAGTCTGATTTTCTCCGGTGAAGTAGGGAATGTTCTTCAAGGCTGCAATAGGAACTGGATGCTGTGCATTGAGAGCAAGTGGGCTGCTACTTGTGAAGTTGACGTAGGGATTGTTTTGAGCCATTCTAATCGGTCTTAAAACCCTTGTATACTGAATGAAAGGCCTGTCAGGTGGAGGAGTTGAGAGAGTTCTGTTTGGTGGAGATGGAGACCTTTGAATCCTTCTTCCTCTTTGCCTTCTTCTTGGAGATAACTGCAGGTATTCAAACAATGGTATTCAAATAGCGCTTCCTCTTCTCCAACTCTTGACCTTGTGGTGATTCTTCTCATGAGTTTTTAGGCATGCACTGCTGGAACCAGTTGATTCTTCCCCTTGGAGTCACCAGATATGCAAATAATAGCTCTTATAAGCAAGAAAACTACAGCAGATGCATATCAACTTTTCTACAATAAAAATGAGACCTCTAAGTCCCACCGGGCGTGCCAAAACTGTTGTTGCAGACTCACAGCACCCCTAGATGCAAATCAGGCTTCTAGGTTGATGTTCAGGCATCCAGTGTGATTGCACAACATGGAATCCTTTCTCCAAGCGTGGGACTTGTAAAGATGAGAAAATATTCTCTAGAGAAGGTTGGTTCCTATTCCTCTGTTCAGATGCACACACAAAAATGTAGAGGGTTTGCTAAAACCTAATCTAACTTGCCAAGGAGACAGGGTAAGAAAATGCATAGAATAAAACCTAAACTACAAAGGTGATGCACCGAGGAATGTTAGACACTCATTTTGAAAATTTAACACAGACCACATAGATGCAATACAAACACCATGCACAGGTAACCAAACTACAATAAGAGATCAAAATGACAGCAATGAATACATGAGAGGGTTGAGAGTCAATCACAACACATATATTATTGCTCAAGAGTCGATACAGTACATTGCAGTGGCCAAGAGGCAAAAAGACTAGCATTACAACTCATATAGGAGGTTTGAATGCTCCACAATTTCTCTTGCAAGCGAGGGAAGAAGGGAGGATGCAAAATGGTAGGTTGTCTAACAGAGCGGTGAGTCATTCATTGCATTAAAGTTGGTTGTTGAAGCATTACTTCTGTCTATCACCACGCGTCAGAGACATTTTCTTAATTTTCTCCCTCCAAACTACACCAAAATGCAAGATTGATCCCAGAATCATGTAGATAATTTCAACAGCTTTCCGTTGATATAAAGAACGTGCAAATCGAGCTCTGGATCGAAAGATATGAAGGTCTGAAGATTTAGGGCACAAAATAGGCAAGAACAGGTTTTAAAATCTTTTCCCACACTTTGCCATCTGGACGACACGTGGCAGGCTCTGGTTCACTAAGCAATTCCCTCTCTCCACCTTTTCATGGGTTTTTCTTGTGGGCCCCTTAAACTTGGACACGTGGCACTATTTCATTGGTTCGGATTAGTGCTCGAAAACTCGCCCCTTTGACTTTTTGGACTTTCTTCCTTGGCGACACGTGTCATGCTATGATCTATCCACGGGCCTGCTGGATTTTCACGTCCACCGTGTCTTTTTGTCCCGGTGCTTCATGGGATAGAATCCTCCGATCTGCCCGAAATGGGCTTCCTCGTCCCTTTTCTGCCGGTGACACGTGGCGTGATCTGATTGGCTTTCGGCTCCTTCGGCTATCTGCGTCCCGCGTGCCCCTTTGTCCCACTTGTCCTTGTGCTGAAGTTTCTTGTTTCAGCCAATCCGGCCGGTTCACGTCCTTTGTGTCCATTTGTCCCAAATGTCCCAGTGCTGTCTGGGACAAATTCTTCCGGTTCACCCGATTCGGCCGGTTCGCGTCCTCCGCGCACTCTTGTCCTTGCTCCTAGTAAAGGACTTGGACAAATTTTCTTTCTTTCGGCCGATTCGGGCATTTCACGTCCATTTGTCCCAGATGTCCTTTTTCTATTTGGGCGCCTGGAGGCTTTTCAGCCGGTCCACGCCTTCCGCATATAATTGTTCCAACTGTCCCAAAGGGTGGCCTTGAGCAGGACTTAGCCAATTTTACGATTTTCTCCTGAATTAATCTACTTGCTTGGAACTAAAAACTCTGATGTATGTTATCAAATTAACTCTGGGGGGTGAAATTTGGATAACACATCCTTGACTTTACTTCCATTGAGGTTCTTTTTCCCATTGATTCATATTCGACTCATCGATGATGATGATGTTGAGTGAGTTCCTCCTCTCCCTACTCTTCCCGATCCTCGAACTTCTGATTCTTCTGATTCTAATAGTAGTGATGATGAGGAATATGTCCCTTCTCACTTGAGTGAAGAATCTTCGACTCTTAGCTTGAAAATTTGGGACCTCTTTGGGTTAAGAAAACTTTACAAAGTGCTGGAGATTTAGTTGGAGATCCTTGGAGATGAGAGATGTACTCGTTCGAGTTTCATTAGACCCCACTCCTTCTTTTCCTCTACTTCGATCCACCATATTTCCAGGAATATTTTTGGATTATTGAGTGGGATTTTGCTATGGATGAGGAGTATTCCTCACTCATAAATAATGAAACTTGGGATCTTATCCCTCTTCCAAAAGGAAGACAAATCATTCGGGGTAGGTGGGTATATTGAATAAAGTATAGAACCAATGGGGAAGTTGAGAAGTATAAAGTGCGACTTGTAGTTAAGGGTTTCTCCTAAGTAGTTGGGGTTGATTACTCATAAAAATTTGCTCTGGTTGTAAATATGACTTCCATTCAATGACCCTTGCCATAATCGCCACTAATAGATGGGAAGTCCACCAGATGGATGTTAAGAGTGCCTTCCTTCATGGGGACTTAGAGGAAGAGATCTATATGGAACAACATATGGGTTATGTCCATGATCCATCCCTCGTTTACAAGTTAAAGAAGTCTCTCTATGGCCTTAAACAAGCCCCTCGGGCTTGGTATGATAAGATGGACTCCTTTTTACTTGCATCAAGGTTCACTCGGTGTCACTCTGACCCAAATGTGTATATTCTGTGGTAGGATGACTCCATGCTTATTCTTGTTTTCTATGTTGGTGACTTGTTGATCATGTGTAGCTCTTCCTTTATCATTGATTCTGTGAAAATCTTCTTGGCCAACAATTTCTCCATGTCTAACTTAGGATTGCTTCATTACTTTCTTGGGATCCATATTTCACAATCTGACTCGGGAATTATGATCTTGCAGCCTAAGTACTCTCTTGATTTGCTTTCTTGGTTTCACATGTCTGATTGCAAGTCCTCACCTACTCCTTTTCTTTTTGGGGTCAAGTTGGTTTCTAATTGCTCTTCCCCCTTGGTTGATGGTACCCTTTATCGGCAGTTGGTGGGGAGCTTGATCTACCTTACTCACACTTGGCTAGATCTATCGTATGCTATTGGGATCATGTCTAGATTTATGCAGGAGCCTCATGAGTTGCATTTAAAAGTAGCAAAGTGGATCCTTTACTATGTTTGTGGAACTCACATAGATGGTATTCATTACTTAGGAGGGACTGAGATTGACTTGGTTGGATTTATAGACTCAGATTGGGCTGGTGATCTAGATAATTAGAAATATACCTTAGGCTACAGTTTCACTCTTGGTTCGAGTCTGTCCCGGTGGGTCCAACAAGAAGCAAAACACCATTGTCATATCTTCGATAGAAGAATAGTACATAGGATTAGTTAACTCTACCAAAGAAGCTATTTGGTTACGGGGTATCTTGATGAGTTTGGTATCCACTTTGGTGGCCTACCATTATCTACTTTGACAATATGAGCACTATCTCAAATTTCAGAAATCTAATTCAACATTAGCAGATGAAGCACATTGAGATTCACATGCACTTCATATGGGAGATGATACATGAAAACATAATCGACATACAGTATGTTCAAATAGCTGATCAGGTTGCAGACATATTCACCAAGCCCTTCACTGAGGTGAAATTTCCTCACTTGGTCTCTTCTTGGGGTGAGGTCTGTTGCATCTATCCATCTTCTTTAGGATATATAGTCCTCCTTCTTCTCCTCTTCTTCTTTCCAGAAAGATGTTGTTTGTATATGGGCACCTTATCAGGCCTTTAGTTGTCGGGCCCCATTGGCACATCTTTCTTAGTTGTCTAGGGAGTCTTATTTTTTGTTATGTCTTACCATGACCTTAGCCTCGGGTTCGATGAAGGGGGTGTTGGTGTGTGTGACCTACCTAGTCATCATCCACATCACATGGTGAGTCATCTCGCCTTGCGAGAGTCATAGGTCTTAGGGAGTCAAATGACAAGTGTCAGATTTTGTCATAGAATCTGTCATTTTCATTTGTGTTAGTGCATCATAGGAGTTACATTCCTTATTTAGAATTGTAACTCCTCCTTTAGTGGCGTCATATGTGTCAATCATGTCATATGCGTCAGTGGTGTCATAGGAGTTACTTTCCTTATTTAGGCATGGGGGTTACACAACACCCCTATTTGTACTTCCTTTTTTCGATCTATGAGCATGAGCAGACCTATTTTCTTATTTGCATATTCTTTCCATTGTTTGAATCTTTCTTATTGCATTGGAGCTACGACGTTACCATTGGAGTGCAACTTCATTGTGGTGCATTGTTTCGACATCGGTTCTCACGTATCCCTCTTTCAATAAAAGGTTCATTCCCTTAAAATAAATAATCAAATTTCCAAGTTAATCCAAACGTTAAAAAGATAGAGATCAAAGTTGTTAAAATAGAAGATCATACACAAGATTTGGTCTAAATCAAGTAAAGAATGGAAATACAACATTGATCAAAACATTGGACATGTTAGAAAATGACCATTTTTACAATAAAGTGAAAACCTACAGGTTTTGTAAGTATAAATCCTAAATTTATGTTTTCATTGCATAGTTCACTTCAATACCTTTCCAACAGAAAAAAAAAAAGAGTCATTTCAAGTTCGAGAACAAAATTTATGGCCTCTAGAAGATGGGTTACACATATGCTCTTATGCTCACATGTATGCACTTAGTATGTACCCAAAAATGTCAAAAAACACCCCTTAATATGCAAAATGGTCACATTTTTCCAACCAATATTCAATTTTGATAATAACCCATCACATTAATATATTAATAGAAGACTCAACGCTATCCAACATTAACATTCATGATAAAAAACTTAACATTTTAAAGAAATTGTGAAACTAACATGTAGAATGTTGAAAAAGTAAGCTCGAAAAGGAAAACATGATGAAATCTTGAAATTTTCTCACCAAGATTCAATTTGATAGCAACCCACCACATCAATATGTAAATAGAATACTCAACACTATCAAGCACTAACCTACATGCTCAAGAATTTAAGATTTTTCAAGAAATTGACAAAACTAGCATCTAGAATTTTGAAAAACTAAGCTCTATAAATGAAAACATGATGAAATCTTGAAATTTTCTCACAAGGATTCAATTTTGACAGCAACCCACCACATTAATATGTAAATAGAAGACTCCACACTATCAAAAACTAACCTACATGCTCTAAGAGTTTATGATTTTTAAGAAATTGACAAAACTAACATGTAGAATGTTGAAAAAGTAAGCTCTAAAACTAAAAAATGATGAAATCTTGAAATTTTCTCACCAAGATTCAATTTTGATAGCAACCCACCACATTAATATGTAAATAGAAGACTCATCACTTTCAAACACTAACCTACAATGCTACATCTTTATGCAATGTTGGCCAAGTAATAACCGATTGTCAACACTTTTTGTGTTCTTTTTGCAACAAAAATTCCTCCACATGGTTCACTATGGTAGGATTTGAGGACATCATACATTTCCTCATCATATATGCATCTTCTCATAACATTATCTTGCCCTGTGTGAAATATAAAACCAACTATCCAAGAAAAAATCACACATTTCTCAACTATGTATTTCTTTTCAGAATATAAATAGCGTGGAGGTGTCCTACCTTAGACTAAATAATTAGCTATATCAGCATACCAGAGTGTTCTAAAAGAAATGGAAAATAGGTGCTCATCTGGAAAAGATTTATCCACTACTTTTTCTTCATTGTTATTCTCCATTCTTGAAAGAAAGTCATCTACAACATTGTCCTTACAGCTTATCCCAACAACGGTGACATCAAACTCTTGCAAGAGTAACAACCATATGATTATTTTGTTGCTTACAACTAGTTTGTTGATTAAATATTTAATTATTGCATGATCAGTATGAATGAATACTAGATAACTTGTGATGTAGTTCTTGAACTTATTGATGGCATAAAAATTTGCCAAGAACTCTTTCTCTCGTGATTATATAGTTAAGCTCAATGTGTTGCAGGTTCTTATTGACATAGTAGATTGCATAGTTTAGAATTCCATATTTTTTTCCTAACACAACTCCAATGGTGTGATCTGAGGCATCAATATGAATGTGAAATGGAAAACTCCAATCTATTCCTCTTAACATAGGTGCAAAAGTCAACATTTGTTTCAAAGTCTAGAATGCAACCTCACATTTCTCATTCCACTCAAAGGCAACATCTTTTCCTAGCAAGAATAAATAATGGTGCTGAAATCTTACTGAATTCATATATAAATATTCTATAATACCCAACATGGCCTAAGAATCTCCTCACATCCTTCTTCTTCTTGGGTGTTGGCATATTTATTGTATTCATTCTTACACCCACCAAAGAACAAGGGAATCCTATGCATGCCGACCTATCACCCGGCTGGGTGTTGGGTCTTGACTCAAGGCATGCATGGGTGCCGAGTCTCTCTTTTATGTGAGTTAAGTAGGAAACCATCATCTATGTCATGAAATTAATGAATGAAGGTTTAAAAGAGACATACAATCATCATAGGGCTCAGAACGGCCTCTAGACAAATGTATTCATTCCAAACAGAGGGTACTTACAGATAACAGATAGAACTACAACAGAAAGGAAAATACATAAGGATTGACATCTATTCCATAACATCCATGAACATAAATGAAAATGTATAGATATGAACTGAATTAATTACATTCATACTCATTCATGTTTGTAACCTCATTACATTCAATGGATTCATTAGACTACCACAACTTGATTAGACCGAAGTCATACATCACAACAGGGATCACATCCTTCATCCATACAAATAAAAATTATATCCCAGCCCCTTAATACATTATTCCCTTATATATCCTCTACCCAATCCCAAAGTGTCTTACAAGTATTTCGTAGATCTCTGGTCTCTCTATTTTCCTCTTTCTTCTATCCGATCTATCTCTATATTTCTCCTATGGTCACTCACATATATAGGCATCCTAAAGTGCCAACTCATCCTTCTGACCTCAAATTTGGTTTCTAATGTATGAATATGGTCATCCATGGGAGCATGATTCTTCAGATCCAAGCTCTCCAATCCTTGTAATGATGGTCTTTTGGAATCCTCTATCACTAATCATATTCCTTCCTGTGCCAATCTGTCACCAGCCGACACCTTATCCACTCCGCATGTGCATTTGGGTCACAATTTTCTCATGTCCTACTCAATATGACAAATATGGCTAATTCCCAAGGCCTTATCTTCCAGTGTGCAACACGGCCTTTCTAAAACTCTCCTAAAAGCTTTACTTGCGTTCCTTCTCCTTTCGCACCCCTTATTCAACCTAGGACTTGTGTGCCCATGCACCTTGGTGTACTTAGTCAATATTTTAGGGGCCCAACATCACCCCACACTACGCTTGTTCTTCACCCACGGGAACACTTCTCCAATCAATAAAGAGTTACTGGTGAGACTTACGTCTTGGAAAAAGAATAAGGGGATGAAGAATTTTGGAAAGAAGAAAGAATGGGGAAGTGATGGCATTATTGCAACAAACTAGGAAAATCCTTTTGCAAGTCATCCTCTAACATTTTCGAGAACCGACTTTGTTTTGTGCTCTCGGCATAGGTTTCCAACTAGGATGATTACCTCCCCAAAACTTAGTCCATCTCCTTGAGCATTCATAGTGTCAACAATTTTCTCCAACTCCTTGCTCATGTCTTCAAGTGCATCCATCCTTCTAGTAATCTATGGGTACAGTTCCTTCAACCGTTTTTGATTGAACCCCTTAAGGTTTCAATGGCCTCAGATTTCTTTTCAACCTCGGAAAGGATTTTATCCCTTTCCACCCTATTTCCCTTATTCTTATCTTAAAACTCCTTCATCTTTGCTTCGTGAGTGGTAACCAAGATGCTTGCCACTCTATCCTTGTCTATGCAATTATCGACACGGCCTCAGTAGATTGGGTAACAATCTTGACATCTCGCAAGTACCTTTCTATACTTAGCAATGATTGCTACCAATTTCAATTTTTCCTCCCTCTCCAAGCGTGCTGCCACTTCTTCTACAGACTCAGGGCCAACGATTGTCTCTCCATGGTGAGGATGCACATTAGATCTTCTAAGCATTCAAGAGTGGATCCATACTTCTACGTGGGTGGTGTTAGGTCTGGATGCTTCAAAATAATGGCGCTTGTGATAGACTCCACCTTTTTGTATACTTCTTGCACCTTCACCTTCTCATCCCTTAGTTCATGCTTCAGCTATGCATTGATCAACTCTTCTTGTTTCAAACCCTTAGTCTTCTCGTGACTCATTTTCCTTCTTTTCTAGCTCTCCCTCTAGAAATTTTACTCTGTCATTTCTTCCAAAGAGCCTAGCCTTAGTCTCAACCATGACCTTGTTGAGCACATTACATAACTTCTCATCTAAGATTTTCTTGGGAATTTACCAAGGGGTTGGCTCCCTTAGACTCTGGTACTGGCATGATTGCCCCTTGGTATACTTTGAACTCGGCTTGTCAATATGGGACTCAAACACCCAAGAGAGCATCTTCCTTGTCCGAGGTACGTGCCCTCTTTGTCAAATGATGCCATAGCTAGAAGTTTTTCCATGGGTATAGTGCTCTAGAAGCACGTGCGGCACCTTCCTTTGGTCATCAACATAGCCCATGACCTATCCTCATTCTGTATCAAGGATCTTCCTTCCCAAGTGCGTGGCTTTGGGGAAACTCACTATTAGATTGGGACCTCCTCCCACACTGACTTGTTCTTTCTCAACGCTTTCCTCCTTATCCTCTTCCATCACTATGTCATTGTGTGCTCCAATTCTTGTTCTACCAAGGCCTTGATTATTTTTATTGCTTCTCTTTCTGCCACCTCATTTACTTGCTCCTATGTAAGGCTTGGATTTTTTTGATCCTACACACTAACCTCCTCATGTCTTCCCATGTTTTGGGTGCCTTCCTCCTCCCTGGATACCTTTGTTCCACACAAAAAGGAATTCATGTTCTTATTCTCTATTGTCTTCTTGAATCATGCATTTGAAGACAATTGGCTCTTGATCTACTTGAGGATCATCTTCTTCATCATCATTCCTATCACCTATGTATTTCTCCGGGATTTATGTCTCCTCAAAATCAGCCTCCTCTTCCCTCCTCTACTAATTTCGAGAGGTGACTCCTCCACGTGGGATTCAACCTTCTCTGCTTCCTTTGGTGACTTCTCATCCGTGAGAGGTTGCTCGATACATCTTCTTCTAGGGTCTTCTCCTTTACCAGAGACTTCTTCCTACGCGTGTAGGTGTTATGTTTGCCACTTGCCACTAGCACGCGTTTCTTTGGATGGGTAGTCTGCACACTTGGTGATTTTTCTTCTTCTCTCTCCCTTCTCTTGAGTGTGGGATTTCTTCTACCCATGGGATCTTCAGGTATGGAGACATCATTCTCCAGGTATGCACCTTTCTCAAATTTTGGCCTAATGCGGAGATATACACGCACCACGTTTTTCCTACAATTGTTAGATTCAGGGGTTTCATCATTCTGATTTCATGTGCTACGTACTTTTCCATGTATGCACACTTCTTGGGGTAGACTAATGTCCTACGCAACTCCTTGTGGTCCTAATAAACTTCACTAAGATCAAACCTTAGTCTCTTTACTTCTTTGAACTTGTTAACTCCCACTTGGAAGTATTGGGTGGTGAAGGAGAACGGGAGTTTGCACCATGGGCTCATGGTTTCATCCACCAACTTGAATCTTCCTATGCAGAATTATTAGTACACAAAAACTCAGCTTCTCCCCTTATAAGCATCGATAGTTTCTCTGGGATCCTCCACTCTACCCCGAATGCATCCCTTAAACACTTATACCACTTCTCCAGGCGTGCCTTGTGGGAGGCTGTCATTGTTTCACATGTATACTTTGAAAATATTTTGGGTGAGGGATCTTCAACCTGGATACTCCCAAACAAACTTGTCTACCACGTCAGGAACTCCTATCTCTAAAAATACAATTGTCAGGAGGATATTTCCAAAGAGTATCTTGTCTCCTTCTGTGCGCTGCTGATTATCTCATCTGCAATGAAGGTCGATAAATTATAGATTGTGCCCTTTGATATTTTTCTACATACATTCAACCAGGCCTTATTCACTGCGTCCACCTTTCTTGATCATTTAACTTTGTGACTAGGCATATGACCATTCTCATGACGAGATCTAGGATTTCTACAATATCAAAATACCTTGACCCCTTCTTGTAATCATATGTAGTGATGGTTGCTTTGATGGCTTCCTTGTCACTCAGGTCATCATCTATGTTGTCTCCCACACAGATGAGGCCTATAAACTTTGAAATCAGCTGAGGGGTTATGCGCATCTTGTGCCCTATGAAGTAAAAGTGGTCCTCATGCACACACGACATCAGCCACTGATAGAGGCACTTAGGATTTCCAAAGTAGGGAAACTCATAGAGTTGCAATAACCCTGCCTTCTCCAACTTCACTTTTACCTCATCGCTATAGATGGGAAAACCCTCTAGTGTCCTTTTGTTCATCGGGCACACTAACTCTAGTGCCATTTCCTTCTCTATTGTGCTTGTGCGATGGTTATAATCACTCACCGCCATCTTTCTCAAATGGGATTCCCACTCCTTCCCAGAAAAACTCCATCCAGGTACTACATTTTTACATACCACTCCTCATTCATGCTCTTGTGGTTGTTGTTGCTGGTTCTCTGCCCTTGTCCTTACCCTTTGGCTTTTTAGGTGACATGGTCTGGTTTCTTGGGTGCCATTTTCTAGGTCCTCTTATCACTTCAATCTCTTCTTGTTACTCTACTCTTCCAATTCTTAGATATCAACTTATGAAGAGAACCTCTTAAACCCATGCCCTAGTTTTTCAAACCCTAATCTGGGATAATAATTTCACAAAGTGGTGCCTTCTCACAACTTCTCTTACACTGTGAAATCCCTTCTAGTTTGCAAATCCAAACTAGTTACTCATGCTCAAACTCTTCAAATTTTTCTTCACATGGATCAGTCCTGGAAGCCCTAGTTTGCAACGATGCAAAAGTATTTCTCTCTTCGTATATGTAAAGTAAATAATGAAATGCCTCAACCTTCTATTTATAGTTTTTCCCACTTTGTAACATTAAATGCTACCTTACCTACCACTGTACTTTAACACTTAATGTAGATTTTTCAAACAAACCCGACTTTAACGCTTTAACTCACACATGTAGCCTTGCATGGACAATTCTCCAACATTCTAACATGTAACCAATCCATCTTGATAGGAGACTCTTGCGCGCGCATAACTAGTGCCAAAGGCACTTCTTTTGTCATGATTTTTTCTCTTGCCTACCTTGTGTTGCTTTTTCGCTTCTTCTTTTCTTGTACGTGGATCCCAAATGTAGCCTTATCCTAACACCAACCATCCTTTTTCACCTTTCCTTACATGTACTCTCTTCATAGGGCCATTCAACTAGGCTTTCCAATGCAATCCTTCCTGGTGTTTCATACCTTACTTTCTTCCACCTTACTCCACTCCACACTAAAATGATGTGTGGTCCCTCATGGATTACAAATTTCAAAAAGTAATGAGATTATCAGCGCTAAGGCATAACACCAAAGAGCAATGTGAAAGTGAAACACTAGAAAAGAAAGTGCATTAAGGTAAATCCTAAACTAATTGGCAAAACTACCTTATTTACAAACACCAAGAAGACTTATTTATAGTAGGGCTTCAGCCTACTCCCATTGAAGTGTCTTGGAAATCTCGTCCCATCTATCACTTGTAACTGGCACACACCTAAATCAAGGATGTACGAGATGGTGTAGGGACCCAACCAATGCACTTTTAACTTCCCATGATGGAACAAAAACTTAGAATCATACAAGTAAGACCATTTGCCCAACCTCAAACTTCTTGTTCTTAATGTGGCGATCATGCCATGCTTTTTACTTTTCCTTTTTTGCTATTTGGCTCCACCTAGCAAGTGATCATCTTTCATCCAGCTTCATTAATTTATCAATCCTTTCTTCCAAGCACTTTCTCATTAGCCAACCCTCCGTGCATGCTATTCGTAGAGAAGGTAACATGAACTCAACCTGGTAGGACAACTTCCGCATAAAACACCAATTGAAATGGTGTGGCTTTATTCAGCCTTTTATAAGTTGTCCTATAAGCCCATAATACGGTGATACCTTGTCATCCCAATCTTGTCTTCCGACATCACAAATATTTGTCAGGGTATGACTCAGTATCTTGTTAAATGCTTCCACAGTTCCATTTGCTTGTGGGTGATAAGGTGTAGTTTTGTGATGAGCCACCATGAATTCTACTAACAAGATCCTCACGGTCTCATTCAAGAAATGTGTACCCCTATCGCTGGTTAAACTTAAAGGGCATCCATACCTCGTGATAATTTTCTCCCACAAAAATCTTATTGATGTAGCTATTGTACAGTCTTTAGTTGGGGTTGCCTCTTCCCACCTTGTTAAATAGTCCGTGCAAGTGATTACATAGTGTGATCCAGTCCTATGCGCTACTGGTGCAATAGGGCCTACAAAGTCTATTTCCCATTTCTCAAAAGGTTCAGCACTAGGGATAGGGCACAAAGGCATTTCATCTCTCCTTCCTAGATTACCAACTTGTTGAAAATGGTCACACAATTTACAATATTCCTTGCAATCCTTATACAAAGTTTCTCACCAAAATCTTGCCATTAATATTTTACGTGCGGTGGTGTCTCCTACATAATGTTCACCTGCACTTCCTCCATGTGTTTCCTCTATGATGGCGAGGCACTCATGCTCTAGTACACACCTATGAAAAACTTCATCACACCCTAGTTAGTATAACTCCCCACTAATCAAAATGTAGGGCATGTTCACATATGGCTAGTTGCTTTTTCTCTAATGTCTTCATCCCTTCCGGTGCCATACCTATTTTAAGGAACACAAAAACATCTTCCAAGTTTAAGGGTGCATGATGCATCCTATAATTTACTAGATAACACCCTAGTTGTGCTAGCACATCACTCAGCCTAGACTGAGCACTCACCCGAAGCGCGTAAAGGTACTAGGTCCTCTTTAGGGTTGCATTAACAAGAGGTTAAAATGATGAAGGAAGTAACATATAGAGTCATAACTATCTCATTATTCTACAATGCATGATATCATCAGATCTATGAAAGAACAATCTTAAACAATAATCATGATTTTACCATTAACATGCACTACTCAATTACATAGAATGACACTTAGATTCAGCCAATATCTTCCATCTATTAGTAAATACAAAAGCTTATTATAGTATTATAACGGTGCATGTATGGATTTGATACACACATACATCCAAAATCACACATACACCGCTCTCTGTGATACCCCCCTCTACTATGCACCTAACATCATATATATAGGGTGGGGACTTGC
This sequence comes from Taxus wallichiana var. yunnanensis, assembly GCA_018340775.1. Lineage (NCBI taxonomy): Eukaryota > Viridiplantae > Streptophyta > Pinopsida > Cupressales > Taxaceae > Taxus > Taxus wallichiana. The sequence goes on along the minus strand of CM031244.1, from coordinate 544,782,429 downwards.
CCTTCACCGCTCATCTATTCCAGAAATAGGTCACATGCTAATATTAGCCACATGCCATTTACAATCATAGCACACACATGAAAGTGTGCTAGCTATAATCCTCTTGATTAACTAAATTGTCATTTCTATTCTTAGCTTGTCTCCATGTATAGACGCTTTAAACCACTTCTCCAAATATAGACAATGCATGGCACATGTGTCTCTACATCGTTGGTGTGGTCCTCACGCCATCTTCCAAAAATAGATCCTCATGCCCAAAACTAGATAAGTCTTGAAATCTGAACCCGCCTTCCACGTGGGGTCCTTTTTGTCCTTTTGTTCCCTTGGTTTTGGGCCTTCTATCCTACAAAAACTCCTTGTGTGTGTTTAGATAAGTATTCTTTGATCAACATTACCACACACTAATCTAATTATCATCCCAACAAAGTGGGTATGTTAAAAATTAAAGGAAATTATAGAAGAATGGAAAGAATAAGAATGAAATAATGTAGACAAAGAAAGAATTTTTATGAGGTTTATTTAGGTAACTCCTTCGCATTAGTTTGTTGTATCAGCTCTAGATACTCCTCTTTTATTTCGGCCTCTAAAACCTGCCATTCAGTGAGTGCCTGTTTTGCTTTCTCTGGGATATCCACAGCAATGGATTCCAACTCATCCCTCGCAATTTCTCCTTTCTCATTTTGCAAACCAACACAACACTAGACATGGATGTCATTCTACCTTCCAAAAGGTCCATCTTCTACGCAATCAGCTTTCCAAATTCTTGCATTTGAGTCTTGGTGTGCTCTTATCTTCTTTGTCGTGGCCTCGCGCTTTTGTTTAACTAATGACAACCTTTTGCGCAGCCGGTGTCTCATCTTTCATTGCTTTCTGGACCTCATTATTCTCTTGTGAGGTCTTGATGTTGATGAGCACCTCTGGAGCTGTGCATACATTTAAATCCTGATCTGCTTTCTTTAATACTTCCTGTAATGCTTGCAACAACTCCTCATAAGATGCAATTTTTCTCATCACAAATGCTTTCTCTCGTTCAAGATCAATTTCTGATCTTTCTGGTGCTTACATATGCAGAGTCTCATCTTCAAGCACCAAGTCCACCAACTTTCCCACATAGTGTATCACTAAAGGAAATGTTTGTGGTACCTTGGCCTCCAAATGTGGCCTTTCTTTGATTACTTTGTCCCCAATATCCTCTACGATGCTTATGAAAACCTCATTCTTATTTTGTGCAAAATCCTTCTCCCGTGTCAAACGCACTATCTCTTCGTCCTTTTCCTTCACCTCTTCACACAACACTCGATCATGGTGACCTTATCCATGTTTCTTCTAGCCACCTCGGAAGAAATTTTCACCGCAGTGCATTCTTGACTTACTCATCGACATGAGAGTAGGCTTTACTATCATGTGTCTATCCCGAGGTTCCTTCTTGATCACCTCGAAATGCATGACTCTTCACACAAATAAAAATCAGGTTCATCCATGGGTGTGCATCGACCATGATAGTTACTTTCTAGTGTGCACTGTCACTATATCTTCATCTAGTAACTCCCTTTGAATAATTCCTTTTGTGCTATCGTGCTTTGGAAGTGGGCACATAAAATTTTTCCTACATCCTCTGCATATCCCATGGCTAGTGGAATATGCTCCCCACTTGTCCTTCTAGACCTTTGCTACTTAGGAACTCTATCCTCCAAATTTGGGACTTGCATCTCCATGTCCCGAACACCTTTCGTAGTTATCTCCTATGGCCTTTTCCTTTCTTTTTCCTTCTCCTTTGATACCTCACCTTGTTCTTCTTTGTCGTCTAGAGGTGTAGGGGAGTTAGGCATGCTTTCCTCCGACTCCTCTATTTCCTCATTCAACTTCAGCTTCCTCCTTCTCTACACGGTAACCTCCTTATGTGGGGAGAGTCAGGGTGATTTTCGCACAGTGGTTGGGGTAGCATCTTGGGTCCTTGTTCTCCTAAATACCAATTTTAAACATGTGCTCCCCTTGGACCGCATTCAAGTCCTCTTCATCCCCCTCTTGTGGCTAAGGTGGTGTAATGGCACGCTCAGCTTCACTCTAACTTGTAGGATGTCTCCTACCCCTATGCTTCAAACCACCACTATTTTCGTGCTCTTCCTCTTCCTCATCCTGCAGATTCAATTGGCTCTATGGGCTTAGGTCTTTGGGAAGTTCTCCACTTTATGCTTTCCCTTTGGTGGTGCTTTGGAAGTGCAAACTCACCTTCCAAATATTTTTATTCTCCATTTTTGGCTTCACTAGAGATACACCAATGCTGCCCCCACATTTTCTATATCCAAGCTTATTGGTTTGATATTCAGAACCTCTGAAATGATTCTCTCAGTATAGGAGCTTCGCTAGGATATACATACTTCTTCCTCAATGTATGGTAGTCGCAGTCTACCTTATCTGCATTGAAGATTAATCCTCATGTTTCAGTAAACCTATGAATAGATTCTTGAAAATACCTTATAGTTAATGCATAAGGTAACTTGCGCCAAGGGCTCTCGGCTCCATATTTCATTGGAAAACGTGTGATGCAAAAATGCTGATATAAAACAAACTAAATTTTTCCCTACCATTGCTAGTAGGTCCTTTGGAATGCGCCAATTTTCCCAAATGTCACGTGGAGCCTGTCATAACACTTCTCCACCCTTTACTTTAATTCATCTATCATGGCCCCCTTACATAGGTACTTGTTGAATCTTTCAGTTGGGGACTTTTTCTCAATGGGTTATTCCCATATTTTCTCCTTTGGTCCATCTGGTACTCCAATCTCCATGAAGACCAGTGATAGTAGAACAACCCCAAAGCTGATCTTTCCTCTTGTGCATGCTTCTTTGACTATTTTCTCTGCAATATAGCCTACAATGTTATAGATTGTCCCTTTTGACATCTTACACACCACATGTAACCACATAGTGTTTACTTGTGACCACCACTCCTGATCATTTAACTTGGTAACCAAGTGTGTTGTAGCTTATACAATTAGATAGTTCTTCAATTTATCTATGTCCATTCCATGTTGTCTCTTCAGGTATCACAACTCCTATTTAGTTTTTGCAATCATGGATTTGTTTGCAAGTTCACCTCTTATGTCTTCCTCTATGGCCTTCGGACTTGTCACCGATGAGATAAGTGTAAATGAAATTCTAACTCTGCGTCCTGCAAAGTAGAAGAAGTCTTCGTGTACCCTGCTCATGAGCCACTGATACAAGGGCTCATACTTCCTGAAATATGGAAGCTCATACAACTGATAGACCCCAATTCTCTTTAGGAGCTTCTCACCTGCATCGTCATACACTGGCATATCATCCGTTGTGCGCTTGTTTGTTCTAGCAGTGAGCAAGGAATCGAGCTCCTTCTTGTTCTCCAGAGTCCTGTGGTTATATTCACACACTTTTCTCTTTCTAATGAGTGAATCCCATTCTCGTCTAATGATGACTCCTTCCGGATATTGCATCTCCGAGAAATAGATTTTGGGTGCCATCTCTTCCTCCTCAACAACTACCTTCTTCTTTCCTTTTACTGTTGTTGCAGATGCCTTCTTTGGTGCCATTTTTACCTTGCAAATATCTCCTCTTTCAACTCTGCAACTTTGTAAATCAAACCCTAGCTTGATTCAATTATGCCCTAGGTGGAAACTTCATAACGTAACTCTTTTCTATCTCCCTACTTTTCTCAAACACTTCACCACCGGGGATGTAAGATTATTGTCGCATAGATCTAGTTGTCATGCTTGGCTTCACACTCTTTGCACCTTAACTCAATTACTCGGCTCTTCGCACTTGGCTCTTCTCTCAAATAATCTTAGTCACAATGATAAAAATGAATCCACATCCCATCCTTATATTTTTTTTTCAAATTTTGATGCATTTATTGCTCCTCACCTACCAAATATCCCCTCATTCATTGACCAAAACCATTCATTCCACATTGTACATCTTCGCGCCTAACTATAACCTTCTAGGGTGCCTTTCTACCCTCTCGGTTACTGAGGCTTGTCTTTAGCGTGAGCTCTGCACTCAAGCACCTCGTCATTGTACCTTCTCTTGGTAGCTAACATTGCCTCCACTTACTTCACGTTATACTACTCTTTCATTCATCTCCATCCTTGGTCACTTTTGAGAAACAATCTTCTTTTGACTTTAAAGCACATCGTAGTAGCTTATTCCCTTCATCTTTCAATTCCCTAGTATTTTCTTAGACAACAATAACCACCCCACAAACAAGTATGTGCAATCCTCTCGTGCATAAAAATTCTTCATACAGTGATTAGCTTCATGCACATAAGAGCACTTATTACATAGAACAACAACAAAATTGACAAAGCATAGCAACAATGAAGGAAATACATTTAAGGAAATACAGAATTGAAAACCTAAGCTAAGTGGAAATACTACCTTATTACAAACACCAAGAAGACTGATTTATAGTAGGGCTTTAACCTACTCCCATTAAAGTAATGGGTAGTCATGTTCCATCAAGTACGTCTAATCTGAAAGCACTGATCCAAATATAGAAGTGATAACATACAGTACCTAACCAATGTACTTTGAGTCATAAAGAAGTACCATTTGTCCAATCTCAAACTTATTATCCCTTATGTTTTTTTCATGTCATGCCTTATGCCCGGCCTTTTCACGCTTCGACTCCATCGTGTGATGGCTCATCGCTCATCTAGTTGAATCATCTTTTCAATACGTTCTTCTAAAGACTTTATCAGCAAGACCTCCACTACACACAATGCGCAAGAAGGTAACACAAATTCTATAGGGAGAATAGCTTCCACTCCAAACACCAACTGAAATGGTGTGGCTTTGTTTAATCTCTTGTAAGTTGTTCTATATGCCCAAAGCACAACTAATACTTTATCATCCCAATCCTTTCTCCCAACATCACAAATTTTTTCAAAGTCGGCTCAAAATCTTGTTGAAGGCCTCAACAGTTCCATTTACTCGAGGATGATACGGTGTAGTTTTATGCTATGCGACCATAAACTCATAAAATAGGATTCTAATTGTCTCATTCAAAAAGTGTGTACCTCTATCACTTATTAATCTCAAAGGACACCCATATCTTGTAAGAACATTCTCCCATATAAACCTAGCTGTTGTAGCTACCGCATGCACGGTCCTTGGTAGGTGTTTCTTCTACCCATTGTGTGAGATAATCTATGTAGGTAATGATATAGCGCGATCTAGTCCTCGTGCATGGCTGGTAAAATAGGTCCTACAAAATAAATGGCCCATTTCTCAAATGGTTTTGCACTAGTAATTGGTCTCAAAGGCATCTCATCTCTTTGCCCTTGTTTTCCTAGGTGCTAACAATGATCACACACTTTAAAATATTCTTAACAATCCTTATACAATGTTTTCAACCATAATCCAAAGAAGAAGGATCTTTTAGGTAGTTACATCACCTACATAATGGCCTCCTACAATACCACCATGAGACTCTTCCATAATATCCTTACGCTCATGCTCTAATACACATCGGTGTAATAATTCATCTCGGCATAGCTTGTAAAGGTCACCAATGATTAACATCAATGGTGTCGCATATATAGCAATATGCTTCTTTTCTAATGCTTTCATTCCTTTTGGTTCCATACTCTTTCATAGATAGACAACGATGTCTTCTAATGTCATGGGCGAGTGTTGTAACCTATATAACTATGCATCGACATAGTCTCTTCAATTTTGTGTGAATCCTCTCCCGAATTTATTCTAGATAAATGATCGGTCCGAATTGCTTTTCCTAGATTCACCACAACTTTGAAGTCAAACTCTTGAAATAGGAGCACCCATCTACATATGCCCTTGTAATATAGGTTTGTTTACTAAGTACTTTAAGGCCATGTGATTTTTATAAAACACAAATGGTGTTGCTAATAAATACTATCAAAACTTGTACAATGCGTAAATCATTGACAAATCTTCGTGCTCTGTAGTTGTATAATTCATTTCAAGTAGGATTCAGCTTCCTACTAGCACAAAGCAGATTGGATGATCAATAATACCCTCTCCAAGTTGAGCTAATATAGCACTAATGGCCATGCCGAAGTTTCCACATGTACATGAAATGGTTTGTCCCATGAGGGAAAGTGTAGAATGGGTGTAGTAGTAAGTTTTTCTTATAATATCTCAAGCACGCATTGTTGTGGTTCTCCCCAATAAAATGTACCTTTCCCCTTGATAATTTTTCCAAGGGCACAGATAATTTTTTTCATACCCTTTTATGAATTTTCTATAGTATCGTATGAATTAAAAATCCGTGCACCCCACTTTCACCAGTAAGCACTTCAAGGCCTAAAATAACTACAACCTTGGCGGGATCAACTAATAAACCTTCCTTGCAGATTATATGTCCTAGCAGTATCCCAAATGGTGTAGCAAATATGCACTTCTTGATGTTCAAAGAGATACTCAATTGTCTGCATCATTCAAACATTAAGCGTAGATTGTCACAATGATCTTTCACAAGCCCATATGCTGTCCAATAATCTAAGTAGACTGTAAATTTTTTGAATAAAATCTTTGAATGCTTAAACAACTATGCGTGAGAATACAAAGAGTGCATTTTTCAATCCAAAGGGCATCACAATATAAGAAAAATTTCCCCATTTAGTAGTAAATTTTGTCTTTTCTTGATCCTCCTGAGCAATCCTAACCTGATGATACCGGAAAATCCATCTGTGAAGGAATATATTTTGCACCCTACAACTCCTAGTATTTCCTCGAGTAAATGGTGTAGGAATGGATCTGTGATGCATGCAACATTCAACTCCATGTAGTCCACAAAAATCCTAATATGTCTGTCCTTCTTGATATTGATCACCATTAGGCTAACCAATTCGACTCATCAAGGGCTTAATAATGCTAGATTCCAACATTTTATAAATTTCTTCTTTGACCTTTTCGCGCAAATTAGGATTCATTTGTAAGGTATCTTTCTAATTGGTCATGTACCATCCTTAAGTTTGATCTTCATTTCACCAAGTGATTCATGTATGCCTTTAAGTTCATGATATCCTCGAGGGAATAATTTTTGATAATCCTTGAGTAACTCAATGATCCTTGCTACCTCCAAATCTGACCAGTAATCCCCAACTATGGCCTCCCTATGCTCAACCTCTGAACCTATATTCACCTTCTTTGTCTTCATGGGTTCATGATAGGTGTGCGCATCCGTGTCTGCACTTTCCAAGACCTTGTGCACCCCATGTGAATGTTCAATATCCAGATTCTCAACTTCCTCATCATCCATAATGTAAACCATCTTTCCCTTCTCTTTCTCAAGGCAAGCGCACTCAAGTAGTAAGGAGTCTATTTCTTCTTCCTTTTCAAAACATGATCCTAACTCTATCTCATTGAATAATTCATGAATATGCTCTTCTGATTTTGCACTATCTCCCATAGTTAAGCGCTTAACAAATTTTAATTCCTCTTCTACGGGAGGTTTAGTCGAGATGTTATCAAATGTCTACATCATACCTGCAGTCAAATCTTGTCGTTTTCCGGTTTCTCTATGTATCTCTACATATATATACCAAGCGTGTCCGCATCCTTGGAGCGTGGAATACAACCTATGCACTAAGAGTGAAGGTGGTAATGCTTCCTATCTCACCTGTCTAGAGCCTCTCACACTACTTTGAAGGTGATGCTGAATAGGTTTCTCACCACTATAAGTGCAAATTTGTGTAGGTGCATTGTTCTTCATAAACCTAGTGGACAAGGCTATCCCAATTTATTCCCGTGCACAAGGCTATCTTTGTGGACTACCCACCAGCGTGTTGTTGTCCCACGTAGTGTATCTACTAACATATATCTCCTTGTACTTTAGTCTGTTCATTATATTTCCATGGCCTTGAGAAGGCGCGGGAAGATCTTCTATCCCTATATACCAAGGTACTTGTGCTACCTATCCATTGAATTGAATGAAGTCTAGTTTTGCACGTAATTACGCCTTTCACCTCATGCTCTACTAATTCATATGTAGCATGAGCCCAATTTTTCATGCAATACTTGTAGTATCACTACTAGAATGAGAATCCTCCCACATCAGTATTCCTTCTTTTGATGGGTCATTAGCTTCGGGTCCCTGAATAACATGTATATAGACTTTTCTAGATCCTCCTCACTTAGAGGCTCAACTTAGGCATAGAATTTCTATCTCACAAAGGTTTTACAACCCTTTCCTCCTTATTCTCAAAGCTGATATACCCCTTATTGAATCTTAAGTCAAGTATTATTCACATAACACCAAGGGCGCCCAAGCAAGGTGGGAAATTGTACGCTTCGCAAGTTCTAATGCCTCAAAATCCCTAGTGAACTTGGCCCCTTATATAGTGATAGATGCATTTTTCAAAACCCCTATAGACATGGCCTTAGTCCAGTTAGCCATGAATAATAAATTAAATGATGGTTGTAATAGAGGTCTCCTCATTTGTATCCATGCATCTAATGTCAAGCACATTTACTTTCGTGTCTATATCAATCAATATATTGCTCAAAAACCACCCATCCACAACAACATTCAAAGTAATTTATTTTTCATAGTTGATGTTATCGGGGGAAGATTTGCATGAAAAATATGTCGTCCCGTCTCAAGACTTACACGCAAAGAGTTTCCTTTAAACCAACTTCCCAATAGTGGAATAATGTTCTCTGGTGCAACATCTTACACACCTCCCATTGATCATCGATATCGGTTTGGATTGTTTCGATGCTTTATTCTACTCCTTTATGTATTGTATCTCACCTTGAAGATTCCTTAGCACTTCCATGGTATGCTTGTAAACTTCCTTCTAATGAGTAGGATCTAGGTGCCTATACATGCAAAACCTCCTCCTTGGTGATCGTAGGCTTCTTGCGCAATGCCTCTCTCATGCGTGTTACTTCAGCGCATGTAGTAATCTTCACTGTCAATGCCTCAAGTCCTTTTGATATCTTGGGCATCCACTAATCTTTGTCCATGTGCTAGATTCAAACCATCCCAAAGTGCCTTTATTTTTTTGCTTATGTTTCTTACTCGATGCTCATATAAGTCCGGGAACTCTTCATAGATTTGGTTCTTCTGCAGAAAGAACATGCAATATTCGAGGACATTCATGCCTATTGTGGTCAGGAGATCCACATGTATATTCTAAGGACATTCACACCTATTTTGGGCATCCAATGATATTATACCATGCACTAGATTCTAACCATCCCGACGCCTTTGTTTCTTGCCTATGTTGCTTACTCGATGCTCATATAAGTCTGGGCACTCTTTATAGCTATGGTTCTTTCCCGCAGAAAGAACATGTAATATGTCGAGGATATTCATGCCTATAGTGGTCAGGAGATCTACAAGTATAACATGTTCCATGAGGGAATTCACCTCTTCCTCCCCACGGCTTCGTCCTGCATATCCACCATGATATCCACGTCCCCTTCCACGATCTCCTTCAAAACATCCCTCATTCCTGTCATAGCACATTTGATTATGATCCTAATCCCGGTGCTCATTCTTACTCTTAGAATTATTTGTTATACTTATCTGTCATACTCTAATGTCTATCACATCCTAGATCGACCAATCAACTAAAAATCCTCGAGTATCATGGGTCATGGACCTGCAAATCTTGTAAAAGCAAGATACATTCTTCCTTATCATGCATTGTAACAAAGGGAAGTGACTAGCATCATTATTTAAATGAAAATTTTAGTCCAATAGTAATGAGTGTACAAATGTGTGAGGGAAATTATCCTTGGTGTGACCTTCCACGTCATAATCTGTACACCAAATTCTTGAGCGCATTTCATGGGCTGAATTTGCTGATAGCTTGTCTAATTGTTTTGCCATGGGTGCAATATATGCTTCTAGAAATGGACTGACTCCAATGTCAAAACTCCCAACTACCTTAGCACGTAATTCTATGTCTAGTGTTTTGCGTGGATCGAGTGTATGTCTTATGTGATAGCACCCTTCTAAAAGGTGTAATCAATCCTCCAATGAACCATTGTGCATGTTGGCTAGTGTGAATATCATAAGACAATTTAGATAAAAGTGTCTTAAAATGAGCATCATACTCACATACACTCTCAGTAGTTCCTTGCTCTATATCTTTGAGTGCACTTATACTCTTCTACTCAAACTCATGGATATGGAACTCTTTTAAGAAAGCATCTTTTAATGCTACATAATCCATACAAGTTTGATCAGGGTCAAACTTCCTATGCCAACCTGTGTGTGTGCCCCTGTAATGTAGTGGTGAATTGAATTACATTTCACTCAATAGTTTTGATTCCCTTATCATGCCACAAGATTTCACACATATGCACATGGTTGGTAGCATCCTCAATACCTCTATATTCCGTAAGACGAAGATATTTCTCCATATAGATATTCTCGTGGTTGTTTCGGTCCTTGACCACCTAATCCAAAACTTCCTATGTTCCCTCTACCTCTAGAACCACTAGACCTACCGGAAATAGAACAAAATATACCTCCCGATCCGCCACCGTAGTTGGAATAGGACCTATAGATGTAATCCCCCTGTGCTCCAACAAAGTAGTACTACATAGAACCCCTACATTCTATGAGGTAGTTCCACTTCCAGAGGTGAATCCAACATTCTTCACACTTGTATTTTATGTAGATGATGTTCCTAAAAAGGTTCCTCCAAATAACATTGAAGCTGTTTGTCCTACCATTGATGTACTTGATCGCTGACTTACTCTTACTTTCCTACTTCCCAAGTTAGTTTGTCAGTTACTTATCGTACTAGATACTAAAAAACCAAGTGCAAGGGCTATGTCACTAAGTGGATTAAGATTTGCACTGTGGCCCAAGTAGCCTCTACTAGTGTTCTCCCATGTGAGGTCGAGAAGGGATCTCTATCATGATTTCCAAGATGGGGAGTTCTAGATGCTCGACTCCACGTCTTCTACATGAGCTACAAATCCTTCACGAGCCATCTCTCTCCTCAACACCATACTCTCTACAACGGAATGTTACTTCTCTATTTCCCTCTCGAGTGCCTCATTATGCTTAAGTCTCCTTTCCTCTCTCTCGCTTTTCTGTCACTAGGTATTCCATGTTAATATCAAACCTATCCCTGCCTTCGTGCATGGAAAAGTTTAGTTAGCCATCGGTTTACTCTCCAGTTCAAAGTTATCATTAAGATATTGATCGCTAATGGAATACCGTGAAAACATGTTCCTCTTGAATACCGAAAAAGCTGGAATTCAGCTACCTCTAGGCATAAATACGTCGAAATTGAATATTCCAGAATATAACTATTTATGACACCATGAAACCACGTATCCACCACACGAGTCTAGATCAAATCAGCATCATAGAGGGCTTGAAATTATTCTTGTGTCTAGACAAGTGCATGATATATCCAATCCCATTTGAGATGCATAAGTAGTAAGCCATTCATATAGTTCTACTGGAAAGATAGTGAAAAATCTCTCATATAATTTGTCATACGGGTTCTGTTTCTACCAAAGTGTGTGTGTTAAACTTAGATTCACCGTTGAACTGTCATACATATTATTCCTCTAGATCATGTATCCATTCCTCAATACTTGCTAGAGTTAACAAGACGTCTTCATCACGAACCATCCTAAAAACAAGCTGCAAAAGAGGTCCCAGCAAAGGAACTAATGATGCAACCTAGAATTTACTAGATAACACCCTAGTCATGTTGGCACATCACTTAGCCTATACCGAGTGCTCACCAAGCGCGTAAACGCATTCATGTCCCTCTTTAGGGTTGCATTAACGGGAGGTTAACATGATGAAGGAAGTAACATATAGAGTCATAACTATCCCATTATTCTATAATGCATGCTATCCTCAAATCTATAAAAGAACAAGCTTAAACAATAATCATGATTTTACCATTAATACGCACTGCTCAATTACATAGAATGACACTTAGATTCAGCCAATATCTTCCATCTATTAGTAAATACAGAACCTTCTTACATTATTATAATAGTGCACATATGGATCTGATACACACATACATCCAAAATCATACATACACCACTCTCTATGATACCCCCTTCTACTATACACCCAACATCATATATATAGAGTGGGGACTTTCCTTGACCGCTCATCTATTCTAGAAATAGGTTGCATGCTAATATTAGCCACATGCCATTTACAATCATAGCTACACATGTGAGTGCACCACCTATAATCCTTGCAGTTAATCAAGTGTCCATTTCTATTCTTAGCTTATCTTCATGCATAGATGCTTTAAACCACTTCTTCAAATATAGACAATGCATGACGCACGTGTCTCTACATCATTGGTGTGGTGCACATGCCATCTTCCAAAAATATATCCTCATGCCCAAAATCAGCTAAGTCCTCGAAATCTAAACTTGCCTTTCGCTCATAGGTCCTTCCTATCCTTCGCGCCCTTAGTTCCGGGCCTTCTATCCCACACAGACTCCTTGTGTGCTTTTAGACAAGTATTCTTTGATCAACGGTGCGCCACAACCTAAACAATTGCATATTTGGCATGGTATCTTCAATGCTTTGTGTGTCCTCCCCGAATCAATCCTAGATAAATGGTCAGGTCCGAATTACTTTTTCCTGGTTTGACAACCACCATGAACTCAAACTCTTGGAATAACAAAGCACCCACCAACATATGCACCCTTGTAGGATGGGCTTATTCACAAAATATTTTAATGCCATGTGGTTAGTGTAGAAGAAAAAGGATTTTCCAGCAGATATTTCTGAACTTATAAAGCACGTAGATCATAGACAATGCCTCGTGCTCGGTCGTAGTATAATTCTGCTATGTTGGTGTCAACTTCCTTCTTGCAAAGTGTAGGGCATGATCAACAATTCGCTCACCAAACGTGTAAGCACTTCCCCAATGGAAATCTCGTGAGGCATCCACATGAACATGGAAGGGCTTATGTTAAGAGGGGAAACGTAATATATGCGCGGTGATAATCCTATCCTTCAATGTGTCAAATGCCTTCTACTGCACCTCTCCCCAATGAAAGGAACTTTTATGTCTAAGAAAGTATTCTAAAGGCGCGGCGATCTTGGCATATCCCTTGATGAACTTCCAATAGTAGCCCACATGTCCAAGAAACCCATGCACTGCACTTTGACTAGTTGGCTCCCCTAATCCCACAATCACTGCAATTTTGGCAGGATCCACCAGCAAGCCTTATTTACATATGATGTGTCCCAACAGGGTAGCAAATACACACTTCTTGATGTTGAGGGATATCCTCAACTACCAACACCTTTCAAACATCAATCTCAGATTGTCACAATGGTCCTTGACTAGTCCATACATGGTCCAATCATCAAGGTACACTGGAGAAACTTGTGGATGAAGTCTTGGAAGGCTTGCACTATAATGCATGAGAACAAAACGGGTGCATTCTTCAACCCAAAAGGCATGACCGTATAGGAAAAAATTCCCCACTCGGTGGTGAAATTTGTCTTTCTCTAGTCTTCCTTTGCAATCCTCACCTGGTGATAGCCTGAGAACCCATCTGTGAAAGAGTAGACTTCATGCCTTGCCACTCCTTATAGGATCTCTGTAGTGAACAGGGTTAGAAAGAAATCAATGACACACACCGCATTTAGATCTCTATAATCAACACACATCCTTATCCTTCCATCCTTTTGATACTAATCACCATTGGACTTATCCATTCTGACTCTTCAACAACTTCAATAATGCTTGATGCTATCATCTTATCTATTTCTTCCTTAACCTTCATGCGCATGTTAGGATTCATCCGGTATGGTCTCTTCCTGATCGGGGCATGCACCTTCCTTCAGCTTTATCCTCATCTCCCCCAAGGAATGGTGAACACCTTTAAGCTCATGATACCCGCGTGGGAATAAATCCTCAAACTCACATAAAATATCAATTTTCTTAGAGACTTTTTCTCTCGACCAATAATCTCTGATGATAGCCTCTTTAGGATTTTCTTCTGATTTGATGTTAACCTTCTTTTTCTTTAAAGTCTCATGATAGGCACGTGCCCATTCATCAACACTATCTATGACTTTGTGTGTCCCTACATAATGGTCAACATACAAGTTTTTCACTTCTTCTCCATCAATAACATATACCATCTTCCCTTTTTCTTTTTTCAAATACGCACGCTCAAGTTGTATCTCCTTTGTTTCTTCTTCCTCAAAGTGCACCTCAAGGCCAGGCTATCCTAGTAACTCCAATAGCCTATCTTCTACCATAGCACTATCCCCCATCGTAAGGTGCCCGAGCTCCTACAATGCCTTATCCACCAATGGTTTGGTGCTTCGATACTCAACTTCTTGGATGAGATCAGCCGCTAGTTCTTGCCAATTTCTTGTTTGGCGGCGTGTCTCAGAGTGGATGTAGCATGCACGTGTGTAACCCTACAGTGTAGAATATAGTTTATGAATCCATAATGAAGGTGGCAATGCTTCTGTGCTTCCCATCCAGGTTATCCGACATGATTGGATATGGAAGGAAGCGATCTCTTTACCATGAAAATATTTTATAGCCGTGGGCACGTTGCTCTTGCATAAATTTATAGGGAAGGAAATTCTCACCTCATGCCATTCCAAGAGATTATCCTGATGTGTTTCCCACCAACTCACACCAGTTTCGAGTAGGAAGTAACTTAACATTCCTCTTCATTCATTTTCCTCCTTCCACTGAGCTTCCATCTTCTGCAAAAATATCTCATTGAAGGCTCCCCCTGAGTACTTAGGTATATCCTTTCCTCCTAGGTTCCAGAATGTATGTGCCTTTTTCACCTTGGTTATCGATCCTCTTAATTGAGGTCCAATCAACTCATAGGTTCCATGCACCCAATTATCACACGCTATACTGGTGGTGTCACTTAGGACTGAGCATCCTCAAACTAGATAACTCCTTGATGGGATGAATTGTCTCTATATCCTTTATTGAGCACACATATATTCTATCTAGGACCTCTTATCCCAAAGGTTAAGTATAGGGTGTTGATTTCCCATCAACCAGGGGTATGATAGCCTGTTCCTCCTCATTTTCAAAGCTTATGTACCCCTTGTTGGCGAAGATCCGCATTATTTTTATAAGACCATGGGTGCCCAAGTAGTGTTGGGAAATTTTCTACCTTGATGAGTACCAAGACTTCAAATTCCCCAGAAAACTTAGCTCCCTAAATGGTGATAGTTGCATCCTTTAATACACTGATGGGCATTTCCTTTATTTTGTTTTCCATATATAACACATTTGAAGATGGATGTAATGCAGGCCTTCCCATCTGATGGCAAGCATCCAAGGTGAGAACATTGACCTCTGCTCCTATGTCAATGAGGATATTACTAAGGAGTCATCCATCCACAACCGCATTTAACACGATCTCCCTATCATAGTCAAGACTATGAGGGGGAAGGTTTCAATGCAAGACCTTCCTCTCACACTCTTCTCCAAGGTGTGGTACCTTCGACTTAGCCATGCTCATAGCAAGGGAATAATATTCACTTGCCTAAGCATTTTACATATTTCCTTGACCTCATCTAGGTCATCTTTGGCACTTTGACATTCCTTCTTTGCTCCTCCTTCCTAGACTGCTCCTTTAGACACTAGATTTCTCCTTGTAAAATCTGAATGACATCTATGGTTTCTTGATATATCTCTTTTTGATGCATAGGGTCAAGTTACCTTCCATGTACCACTTCTTCCCTTGAAACTAGGTTCTTCTACCTTGGTATTTCCTTTGCGCGCATGGCCTCTACTCTTGTTGTTACCATAACATGTTCCAAGCCTACACTATTTGTCACCCATGACATCCATTGTGTTTCAGACTTCTTAATGCTTACCATTGTAGCACCCTTGTCTTTCCAAAGGCTACTCTTGATTCATATGCTCAAACAACTTAGGGCACTCCTCATACTTGTGCTTCTTCCTACACCATGAGCACTGCAATAAATCTAGGCACTCGCGCTTGTAGTGGTCTGTAGACCCACAATTAAAACAGGTTCCACATGGGAACTCACTTCTTCCTCCTCTGTGGTTACCATGACCATGGAATCCTCCACAAAATCCCCTTCCACGCGTGCCTCCATCTATGCGCTCCTCATAACGACGATCATCATTCTTAGAACTATTGACAATGCTGGTTTGGCACACACCAAGATCAATGGCCTCATGGATCTGATCAATAAGCCTACAATCCTTAGTATCATGGGTTGTAGAGGTGCATATCTTATAGTAGCAAGATACATTCTTCCGAATTGCATGTTGTAATAAGGGACATTTACTTGCATCATGGTCCCCATGACAAATTTCACAACCTCTTTGTTATGACACGTACTATCCTCTAGGGAAAATATCCTTGATATGCCCCTCTACCTCACAATCTATACACCACATTCCACTACAAGTCTCATGAGATGAGTCCACAGATAAGTTCTCCAGTTTCTTATCCATAGCAACAATTTGAGCCTCTAAAAATAGGCTAACACCAGTATCAACAATTCTAATAGATTCAACGTGTAGAGCAGATTTTAACACCTCACACGGGTCTCAGTGAAAGTTTTATGAGATAAATCTCTTCTCAATGGAGTTATCAATGCCCCAAAAACCATTGAGCATGTTGTGAAGGGTGAATGTCATATGAAAATTTTGATAGGAGAGTTTTAAACCACACATCATACTCCCGCACACTCTCCACCATTCCCTGTTGAATCTCCTTCAGAGCGCTTATGCTCTGCTATTCAAACTCAAGGATGTGGAATTATGCCAAGAAGGTGTTCTTTAAGGCAGTATAATCCACCACCGTTTGATGGGGGTCATATTTCCTATACCAACTATGTGTGCACCTTTGTAATGTTGTTGCAAACCGACTTCCCTTTCGCTCTAGGGTTGTGATCCCCTTTGTGTGCCATAACAACTTACATTTGTGAACATGTTCTACAAAGCATCTTCAATACCCCTATAATCGGTAGATGTAGAGACATCTCAAAGAAGACTTGAGGGGGTGGTTGAGGCCCTTGTCCTCCTAAGCCAAAGCCTTAATTTCCTCGATGTTTCCCCACCACCGGATCCACGGCCCTATGCCTCCGAGACACCAGATCCATCGAGATCCTGTTCCTCTTGATGCACCAAATCCACTAGGTCTTATTCCTCCCGACTCACCGAGATCCACTGAGTCCTATAGAGGTTGTGCAAGGGTCCCCAAAGTTCCACTAAACTATGCACCAATGGTCTATGATAATGCCCCACTACCACTAGTGTACCCCACGCCACTCTCGGATGCAATACTAAAGGGTTGTGTACTTGCTCCTTTTCCAAAAATTCCTCGACTAGTGGAATAGTATGCATAGCCATAAAAGTGGGAAATGAGAAATTGTACCTCCTAGGTGTAGATTTTTCACTTCCAATGATATCAACTAGGTTAGCAATACTCCTTCCTTGATCTGGAAAACCAAGCACTAGGATTTGGTCATTAGGTGGCTTCAGATACGTGCCAATGACTCTTTTCTCTCCACACAATGAACTCTCATCAGAAGCTGAAGGGGTCTCTCTTACACACTTGCTAAGATGGGGTAGCATATACTACTCAGGTTCCACATCCTTTACGTGAATCTCAACTCCTTCTCGCAACGTATGCCTCCATAGATCCACCAAAATTACAACCTCGTGTTGTCTAGCAATCTTCCTTTCACGTGCTTCACTATAATTGAATCATCTCTCCTCCCTTTCTTTCTCCATCATAATATCGCCATCTTCCTCCACCCTAGATTCCTCACCTAGTGCCTAGAATAGTTTATCCGGACATCATAAATGCCTCTAAACTCAAGGTAACAATCAAGATCTTCATTTCCAAAGGGATAACACATATAAATGATCCTCTAGGCTCCCACAACAACTCAAACTTAGCAACTTCCGGACAAGAATATGTAGAAATAGCGTACTCCAAAGTGTAGCGCCAACACACCTTTCAACCAATGATCCACAACATGAGTCCATGTCGATCTCGCATCCTATAGCCTCGGTATTCTTCTTGGGTCCACGTGCATGATCTATAATACCAGTTTAATCTAGATGCATATGCCTAGAGCCACTCATACAGCTCTACTGGGAAGCAACAACAAAAAGTTTCATATAACTCATGGTAGAGGTTCTCTTCTACCCATATATGTGCATCAAATCCCAGTGGTGAATCTATGATAAAATTCATCCTCAGTGCTCTTGAACCATTATTCAAAACTTTCCAAGGTTAAACTCTCTGTCATCACTCATCACACAGATCATGATGTATGTTATTTCCCCTTTGTAATTTCACAAAGCGGTCCAAAGAACGGAACCAAGATGTAGTCATTTTTACACCCACCAAAGAACAAGGAAATCATATGCACACTATCCTATCGCTCGGTAGGCACTTTGGGTGCTCACCGAGGCAAGGGTGCCGAGTCTCTCTTTTAAGTGAGTTAAGTGGGAAACCATCATCTATGTTGTGAAATTAATGAATAAAGGTGGAAATGAGACATACAATCATCATAGGGCTCAAAACGGCCTCTAGACAAATGTATTCATTCCAAACAAAGGGTACTTACATATAATAGATAGAACTACATCGAAAGGAAAATACATAAGGATTTACATCTATTCCATAAAATCCATGAACAGAAATGAAAATATATAGATATGAATTGAATCAATTACATTCATACTCATTCATGTTTGTAACCTCATTACATTCAATGGATCCATTAGACTACCACAGCTTGATTAGACCAAAGTCATACATCACAAAGCAAGGATCATGTCCTTCATCCATACAAAGAAAAAAATTATATCCTAGCCCCACAATACATTATTCCCTTATAAAGCCTCTACCCAATCCCACAGGGTCTTGTAGTATTTCTCGCAGAGATCCGCTCTCTCTATTTTTCCTCCTTCTATCCAATCTTTCTCTATATTTCTCCTTTTGGCACTCACATATATAGGCATCCTAAAGTGCCAAATAATCCTTTTGCGGCCTCGATCTAGTGCCAAGTGTCTAAATGTGGTCCTCCATGGGAGCATGCTCCTTCAGATCCAAGCTCTCCACTCCTTGTAATGATGGTCTTTTGGAATCCTCTATCACTAAGCATATTCCTTCCTAGGCCAACCTGTCACTAGGCTGGCACCTTATCCACTCTGCATGCTCATTTGGGTCATGCTTTTCTCATGTCCTGTCCGATACGCCAAATATATCTAAGTCCCAAGGCCTTGTTTTCGGTGTGTAACACGACCTTTCTAAAACCCTCCTAGAACCTTGCTTTGCATGCCTTCTCCTTACGTACCCTTCTTCAACCTAGGCCTTGCACGCCCATGCGCCTTGGTGTACTTAGTCAATATTTTAGGGCTTAACATTTATAATCATAGATATTTTTGTCGGATCTACTTGAATTCTAGTAGTTGATAGATAGTGCCCCAACACTATTCCTTTAAACATCATCATGTAGCATTTTTCATTGCTTAAGGACAGGTTATGCTCCTTGCATCTCTTGATAAATTTGTCTAGATTCTTCATTTCTTCATCAAAAGTGCTACCATATACTATAAAATCATCCATATATACCTCCATGTAATCATTGGTTAGATCTGAAAAATTATAAAAAATGGTTGTTGAAATGTAGCAGGTGCATTGCACAAACAAAAAGAAGAAAAAAATATGCAAACATTCCCCATGGGCACGTGAATGTGGTCTTGTCCTGGTCTTACAGGTGTGTAATCTAATTTTTTTGTATCCACTATAGCCATCCGTAAAAGAAAATAGTTCTTTCCAGCAAGAGTATCAAGAACTCGATCAATGAAAGGAAGTGAAAAAGATATTTTTTTGTTGGTGCATTCATCTCTCTATACTTGCATGCACATTCTCCATTTTCGATTCTTCTTAGGTACAATGATAGGGGGTGACACCCTTTGACTTTCCGAAATTGGATATATGAATCCAAAATCCAATAAATTTGATTAATTCTTCTTTCACTATATCCCTCACTGTTATTTATTCTTCTTTGTGGTTGTCTTATTAGAATGCAACTATATTTGATGTATATCTTATGTGTACAAATCTTATGGTGTATCCCATGCATGTCTCTATAGCCCCATGTAAATTCTATCTTTTGTTTTTATAGAAGAGTAATTAATAATCGCTCTTCTGCGCATGCTCGAGTTTTTTTACATTAAGTGGCTTTCTTGGAGTAATTTGCACTTGCTTAGAGAGATCAATCATGGAGCATATACTACTACTTAGAGAATTCAATATATAATCATTGGGAAGAATTTGGCGGAGGATGAAATTCTTACGTGGAACATTCGTAGTGATTTTTGTGGTAGGATTTATTTTTTCAGGACAACTTATACACTATAATTTGCCATCTAATTTTTCATTCTTCCCATAATTATTTTATAGGACGTTAGAAAGAACAACATATTCTTCTTTCCCTTCAATTATACATGATTTCTCCAACAACATGAACTAATGAACTGAGCTCGGTCTTCTTCTGGCTCTTCAACCCAAATGGTTTGGTATTCTTCATTGAATGGTTGTGTAGGAGGGTAAAACATGAGCTTTTTTCTACCACTTCTATTATAGATAATCATATTACTAGATCTCGAATCCTATGAATACATCATCAGTTTATAACTATGGTCTTCCCAAGATGATAGGATATCCTCCCAAGCTTATTTTTGGTTTAAGAACAATAAAATCAACAGGGTACTCCCAAGAGTCTACCACTACTACTACATCCTCCAGGAATCTTTCAAGCTTAACTCTTGATCTTTCTGTAAGCTACAAAATTAGGGTTTTTGGTCTTAGCCCCTCTAACTTAATTGCTTCCCCCAAGTCAATCAATGTGATTTTTATCACCGTTCCATTGATTGTGACATTTAACAAAAGACTTCCTAGATCTATGTATTTGGGAAAAATTGAGTTCCCAAGCATAATATCAGCTAGTTGTCTAATAACCTACACAGTATTTGGATATTTCCCTTTTCGCCTAGTTTTTATGCATATATCTTTAACCAATTTTTAATAAATGGGCACATCCTTAATAGATTGAATAAATGGAAGTTTGACACAAATGTCTTTCAATTGGTTGAAAAAATTAGAATAAGATTATGATTTGAGGTCAGTATTCTTTTCTTGTAACCTTTCAGGAAATGGTTGATCATTACCCAATGTTTTACCCTTACTTTGGAATTTTTCTTAGGTTGTTATGGGTTAACATGTTGTGTCTTCTCTTTGTTGCTACGTATATGTCTCGTAGTGTTTTATTTCTTTGTTATGGGTCATCCTGCAACATCTGTGGTTCCTCATCAATCTCAATTATTTCGATCCAACTGGTGGAGGAAGTTCTCTTCCTGAGAGAAGATGCATATTGTTGACATCAACATAATAGGTAGGGTATTGAGTTGGTTTAGTTGAATAGGCTGGTTGAGAAGTTTTATTGTTAGGGTTAGGTGTTTGTTGAGATGGTAGTTGGGTATCTTTTAGTTGAGAGCCTACTTAGGGGTTTGGCATCATAGTTTAGTGTTGTGGATAATGAGGTTACTTGATAAGATTTTTGGCAATTTGGAGGTATGTTATTCCACTGTTTTAATCCTCTCCAAGGTTACTACCATGATTGAGTAGGTTGTTGCCATTATTGTTGTGTTTGGCCTTGGAATTGAGGTTTCCATTGTTGTTAATATTGGTTTGGATATGGGGCCCAACCTTGAGGGTTAGGCCAAGTTGGGGGTTGCATATATGAATTATTAGACTAATTTTGAAATTAATTCATAAGATCTTGTGTCATACCTCCTTTCCTGGGTGGCCATGGTTTTCTTTAAGCAACATAGAAAAATTTCCCATCCTCTATCTCCAACATCTTGAACTTAGGTGACGCCTCCTTTCTTGAGCAATGCTAGCCAATTCTATGCATCTACAAGAAGATTTCTTCCTTCGTATGCATGGAAGTACTGTGAGTGTTGCTTCTACATATTCCTTTTTCTTTTTTCATGTAGAATATATAATTGATTTTCCATGTCATTGACAATATCCTACTTCATGTTTTTAAACATTTTGATAATATCTAACTTGGATATGTCCCCAATTGTTTTGGTAGTTGATCCACCTCTTGATCTTACACTTCTTACCCTCTTCATAGTGGCTCTTGAGTAATTTTTCAAGCTTCACAGATGTTTGCAAAATTAGCTTTTGAAATGTCCCTTGCTCTTATCGATCCAGAGCATCGGGGAATGTCCTCCTCACTAGGTCCCTTCAAAAATATTAATTTGAGAGATCCAAGTGGTAGCTCGGTGTGACTTGACTTCGAACCCCGAGAATAAGAACCTTTCCAAATAGTATTCCAATGGTTCATCCTCTTTTTGTGTCATTTTGTAGATTTCATCACCTCCTCTGCTGCTTGGTTTGCAATAATCCTAGTACTTATCGAGGAATTTATCCTTCATTTTTTCCCACATGGTTACAACATATCTTCCCAATCCCATGAACCATCTCAAGTCTACATCCTTGATTATATTAGGAAATAGCTTTAATTTATGTGCATCAATAGTATAATCATAACTCATGTATAGAACATCAAACTCAAATAGAAAGGTGTCTAGGTCTTCTAACATGGATCCATGAAAGTTGGGAAAGGATGAGGGAAAAATATTCTTCATACCAAATTTGTTAGTGCCCATTTTAATCCTCTTTTATTTTCCCATCTTTCCCCTTTTTTTTCGTGTGTTCTAAAACATTTTACTTGAATTTGGTGGTCTGCAAAATTTGTTCTCCATACTAGATGCTTTGAAAATCTCAAAAACTTATTATTTTACCCCAATGTGAAATAAAAATACATGTTTGTCGTGCTTTGTGCCCTAAATTTCCAAATCCACGGGCCTCTATCATTTTGCCCATTTTCCGGCCTATGGAGTTCATGGTTACTCGTTTTTGTCCTTGTTTTCCCTAAAATATCTATCCCCATGGTTAAAAATTGCACAAAATCAATTTCCCTTTGTTTTTTGATCAAAAAATCCTTCACCCATGAAGAAAAAATCAAATTCGGGCATTTCTGGCATTTTTCTGTGTTTTTTGTCGGTCAGACAGGCGTCATTTTCCAGTCAAATTTATCTTCAGTGTCCTAGGGCATCACTTTGGAAAAATTATACATTGATTGACGAGCATACAAGTGTCCTTTTCCCATCAAATTTTAGCTCATATACTTCCGCATATGTGGCTGCTTCGGTTGGACAAGGATCGTCAGGTTCTTTGAAAACTTAACATTTTTTGGTTTTTTGGCAAAAATCAAACTTTCTCCTACAGATCCGTAGGTCCCTAAGAAGGTGGACACGTGTCATGTTCTTATGCAAAGGCAGGATGGAAGGTTGGCAGGGGACTTAGAAGTTGTTTTCCTTTTTGGTGAAAAGGGGAAAAAGTTGAGGACAGGCTACAGGTCCACGGTGGAGTGAAGGGAGACACGTGGCGGCTTCGGGCGTAGAGCAGGTCGGCGGGCCGACGGAGGTAAAAGGGAATTTTTCCCTTTTAGCAAATGACTTAGAGAAAAAAATTGAAGCGCTGGCCCGTGACAAATTAGAAGGAGACACGTGACAGGGAAGAAATCGGAGGCGTGGGCCCGCGGAGGAAAAGTGGAAAATTTTCCCTCGTGGAAAAAAGGGTTTAAAACATGAAATAAGCCCGCGGTTTCTTAGCAATGGAGAGATTGACATGTGTCAAGGACGTAAGGTGAGGTATGGGCCCGCGGGGAAAAAAGTTAAAATTTTCCAAAATTCAAGAAAGGTGGAAATATGCAGAATTGAAGCGCGATTTCAATGGGACCCACCATATGCCACGTGTCAACACCAGAGGTCAAGGGCGGAGGGGCGGAGAAAAAAGTAATTTTTTTCTATTTTTCCAAAAATGTTAAAAATTCAAAAAGTAAGCTGAATTCATTCCCACTCATATTTTGACACGTGGAGGGCTCAGATTGAAGGGAAAAAGGCCAAATTGATGTCAGAATCTATACATTTTCATTTTTGGCACCATTTTGCTCGGGAAGTGTGGAAATGTATTTTTGCATCGATTTTGATAAACTTTTCTATGGATTCATGTCGTTTGGGCTGTAAGGACCAATGCAAGTGGTTTTAAGGATCAATTTGTAGATTTAAGGCATTTTTCAAATAAATTTTACTTAAAGCTTGAGCAAAACGTGAAAAATAAAATCCAAAGATGTAGAATCAAATTTTGAAATGATAAGGATGAAATAATGAGAGGAAGGGGTCTGCATGCCTTGAGGATGAACAACGTTCTCGCATAATGGATAATGATGAAGGATTTGTAATGATTCACCTTTTTTGGAACACCTAGCAACTTTTGTTGCAAATATGTTAAACGTCCCTATCTGCAAATCATGTTGGAATTTTGTAACAAACTTGATGTTGGGCATATTCTTTTCTTGGGAAAGAAGGATAAAATGTAATAGAATGTTATATAATGCATGTTTTTAGACATGTAAATGGTCGAAGAAACTTATAATTTCATGGGAAAATCTGGGAAGAATCCCATTCTCTGAGAAACCTTTGAGGACCATTTTTAATTCCTTTTTGCATCGGATTTGTATCATGTTGAGTTGGTTTTAGCCGTAAATCCATCAATAAGCTCGATATTATTCTTATGACATTCTCCCCGCTGATAAATTTGGTCATTCTGGATTATTTTGTGTTGTCTCTTGGCAAGATTTACATATATTTATATTTCATAATGTTTTCAATTTGTGTTTTTGCTCCTATCATAGCTCTTGTGTTCAAAATCTCTCTTGATCATACATGGTCTCATTTCTTGTTTATAGTTTAGTGGCATTTACAATCTCACATTTATAAGAGCTTTCATCCGATAAAGAGATAAATAGATTTAAAATCACTTTACCTTCCTTGAATTCTGAGATTTCTTGTAGACCTTTGGGTGCACCTAAGGTCATGATAAAATAGAGATTTCAGGATACTTTGTTGGTTGTCTACTTCAAGCTTTTGTGGTAGGTTGTCAAATATTGTGTGGAAGAGTGTAGATTTGGGCCTCAATTTGGTGCACATATCCTAGTTGAAGGAGTACCTTAACCCCTTTGAAACATTATGTTGATTAGGTCTTACAAATTTCTTGCGAAAGGTCCTCAAAGAATTTTGCAAATTCAGTTAGTCTTTCCTAAAATATCCCACCAAAATTTCATTCAAACAAACTAATCCTACCCATACTACCCCTGCATTGCATTGTGCGTCAATAAAAGAATACAATCCTTTTACAAAAATGCACAAAGAAAATCAGGATCATACCATGTCTTCAGTAACCCTTGCCTTGCATTGAAAATATCTCCATAATCTGGGAGTGACAACTTGTGAAAGTCAGATTTGGAGTGTTGATCATATTTTCCCAAGGCCTTTTCATACTATTTACACAAACTGAGGGATATCTTCATCTCCTTCACCATTTGGAGGTTACAAAATAGGTCCTCTTACCTTGGTTGAAAGGCATAACATAAAATAGTAAGGACAAGATCAAGTTCTATTTGAGTGCTATCCATCTCTCCAAAAATCTGAGTGCTAGTTAGATCACATCCCCTGCTACAAAATGACACATCATGATCTATCTATATTCAAGCTTCATGCAATATATCTGATGCTGCTCAAACTGAAAAGGAGAACAAATTTGGGTACCAACACTTTCTAGCACTATTTTGGGGACATTATTCAAAGATTTCGATCCCCAGTAATACGTTTTGTGTGATTTATGTGCAATTACAAACCGAGTATCATCTTTCGATCGATTTATGAGGCTGGAATGAAGAGTAGAGTTCTTAGTACTTTTTGATCCATGTGCATACATATTTGAGATATTTGAATGCATATCAAACCCTCGGTAATATCCTTTACAAATTCCACATGCAAATATGTTGTTGAAGCACCATTTTATAATCAGATTTGTAAGGATTAAGTGAAGATATAAGTTCTGCCTACAATTTTATTAGTCTCCAACATTTGTTGCACTTCATTTGCATTTGTGGTTGATAGATTCAAGAAGAAAGGATTTTCACACAACTAGGGTGAAAATCCTTAGTGGCGACTTCATACTATTTTGATCTTCATAAATACCAGTGTCTTACTTTTCTCGTTATTTATTGTGTGTTGCTAATCTCTGCAAAACTAGAAGGAATAAGATCTATCTTCATTAAAGACTGAAAATAATTTGTTCTTATATTCAAGGAACTCAGAGTTAGAAGGGAGAAGAGTTTGAAAGGTGGTTGGAAAGTAGAACTCAAGGAAGGAGGTTCCCTTGGTTGAACTGGAGATTGATCAGCCTGTCATTGAGGACTGCAGAGTTCTTCTTCAGGTAAATCTGAATTAGATAGTCTGCCTGAAAATTTGCATTCTCCATCTAGAGAGGGACCTTCATTTATTTTGAAAATCTTTTCCCTCATTCTGCTCCTATTTTTTCCAAATCTACTAGAGTTTATCAAGAGGCTGATCCTATTGGGGATATCCATTTTGAGTATTACATTTCTATTCCCCAAAGACCTCTCACTCCTCATCATTCTATTTCTCCTCCAAGACCACCACCTCAGAACAATATGGCCCATCCTAGAACTCCATTTTTGTTAACACCTTTGGACCTATAAACTTTGTAGGAATGGATGGTTACCCAAATGTTGTCCCTCAAGGTGTCAGAAATAGATTGCCAAAATTCCAAGGTAACAATGCTATGACTGGTGATTAGCATCTCAAACTTTTTGTTAACATGATGGAGGATTTTGAAATAGAGTTTGAAGATGTGTATATTAAATTTTTCATTCATACACTAGAAGAGGATGCTAGGGATTGGTACAAGGCTCTTCCTGATAATTCAATTGATTCTTGGACTGAAATGAAGAATGCATTTAGGTTTCAATATGGTGATAGGACTGATCCTAGGTTTCTCTTGTCTGAATTTGAGAATATCAAGAAGAACCCCAATGAATCAGTTCATGACTTCAACACGAGGTTTAACAAAAATTTGAGAAGGCTACCAGTTAATTTGAGGCCTTGTGATGAATCTTGTTTAATCAAATATGCAGATGCATTTGATAAGAAAGTAACCTATTACTTAAGAGACAAGAACCCTACCAATCTATGGCAGGCCTTCACCATGGCACTGCAGATTGAAAATAACATTAAGGCCATTGGGAAACCTCTCAAGAGAGATGGAGTTAAATTGGAAAACCTTGATAAACCTCAAGCTAGCAAGGGTGCTGATTTAGAGGAGGTTGTGAAAAATTTGGCAGGGGCTGTCAAAGAAATATCATACAATTTGGCAAGAGCCGAGAAGGGAATTGGACAAACTTCATAGGGTCGGTCAAGAGCACAAAACCATGAAAGATTTTCTAATCATCCTAGAGGTGATCAAAGGGCAGATGATAGAGGAAAAGGACCCATGGGGTCTACAAATAGACATCTTCAAGCACATGAAGGAAGAGTGTTACCTCGATCCCTTAACTCGCTAGGGTTGATGTTATTGATTGGTGTGATAGGTGTTTTCTACCCCATCCTCCATGTGAAGTGGACCAGCAAGAAGGTGAAGATAATAATGATGATGGTACTGATGATGATATTTGCATGGTGGGCTGTTCTTCAAGCTCACAAGGAGGAGCAACATCTACTGAAGTAATAAGTGCTAGGACTGTTGCTACCTTTTGGGATTGCATCAAATGGGTACAAGTATTTCTTCCCCCTCATACTCTTGAAGTTGATGTAGTGCAAGATTTTGAAATTCCTAACAATGACTTTGAATACTTAAGAGCTTTGATGATTAAGAAGTATGATGGTGGTATCCCTTCGAGAGGAAGATAGACAATTGTTAATGAATGTTGTTGTGGCTCAAGAGAAAGATTATAACACTAGGAGCAAAGTTGTTAAGGGATTTGGGTGTAACATCCTCATTTTAATACCTTAGAACAAGAATTTTTTTTTTTGTTTGATTAATGTTCTCTTGTTCTAAATACATAATTTAGAACACACATATCATAACAATCATTCTTATAACAGATAACCATATGCAGCTATAATGACTCGGTATACCACCAATCTATTCATTCCATGACTCGGTGAACTACCGATCTATTCATGCGTAACTTTGAGATTGCAGTTTTCAATTGAGCACTTTATTCTCGTGGTTCTCTTCCCTATTCTCGAGATTGTGAGTCCTCTGTCCAAGGAACCTATCTGAATAATTGTTACTATTATTCATCAGCATCACGATCCTTAGACTAGGTGACGTAGGACAACACAATCAGCAGCTTGCGATACTTTGGCCAAAGGTTTGAAACATACTATTCATATTACTTATTCCTTGACAGCATACTCATCAATCTAGAATACATCCTTCACCCCACTCTAATGTTATATAAAATGTCTTATACTGACCTAATTCAGTCCCCC
The DNA here is from genome assembly GCA_018340775.1 of Taxus wallichiana var. yunnanensis. NCBI lineage: Eukaryota > Viridiplantae > Streptophyta > Pinopsida > Cupressales > Taxaceae > Taxus > Taxus wallichiana. The sequence goes on along the minus strand of CM031244.1, from coordinate 544,753,967 downwards.
TTGTCCTCAGTTTTCACTCTAGATCGGGTTAATATCATAATTCACATTATAAAGATGCTCTTAAAGACTAGGGGTAAGTTGACATACTGGGTCAACCGATGTTAACCCCATGTGTCGAGATACCCAGAGTCTCAAAGGGATGCCTCATAACCTGTTTATGATCCTAACCATCCCTGAGGGAAATATTTAACAATTCTCGGTGTGTAAATCTTAACGATCAATGCAGAAGGGTGTTGCCATATGTCATCTGTATTGTTGTATCCTCGAGAAGATCCTAATATTCTTGAAGGTACAACCTTGCAGTTGACATGTGTCAACATCCTATGGAACAGCCTCGGAAAGATGTACATACCTCCAAAATTTACTTATGTTGAGTTATATATTTGGATTACAGGCCCTCCTAATTGGGTAGCCTTCCCTAACCCTGAGTCCCACACTCCTTGAGTTACCTTCTGTAATTAGGTTCAGTTTCACAAAAGGGTTTTAATTAGATTTAAAATTGTTTCAAAGTTTCCAGTTGGTACCTAACAACCTTGTACCCACAAAATAGGACAACAACCCTTAAGTTTTTCCCCCATTAGGAAAATAACTAATCCAGCAAGGATTTGCAACTACCTTATAAACTGGAACATAATGACTTAGTACCATTAAGTCGTGGCGGTTTATATCCATATATATTTCTTTCGAATTAGTGCATTACGAGAGGTCAAAGTTCTCTCCCAGTTATAGTACATTTTAAGGCATAGCTCAACCTCAACGTTCCCTATAAATGCAGTGGTCTTATTTACAATTTAACCACCATCATAAGATATAAAGAATTACTAACCAGAAAAATGTAGTATCCAGCCATATAATTAGCTAAGGCTTACTTAGGGAATCCATCTAGATCCCGTTGAATAGAATAATAAGAATGCACTCTCATTCATACAGACAAAAGAAGATCAATTCAACAAATAAGATCACAAACCACATAAGTAATATGTCCCCATTTCATTTATTCCCAAACCTATACAATTACAACCTATGCACTTCAGCATATTTTAATACAATAGTCTTCAGCAAAGAGTAACTTTCTTCTATAGTACAATTAGAAAAATCATGTCGGAATTCTTCATAAAAACTAGATTAAACAGTCATTGCATCATATCAGATCTGCCTGCCTTTACCACTTTAAGATGACCATCTACAAAAATTGCTAGCACGGGTCAGTTCAGTGAACTGAGCATGATAAGCACTAATCCTTAAAACAATTGCATTCCACCAATTGTTTTCATTAAACAATCCTGTTTAAATGACATCAATTTCATCAAATCCAAAATCATGATTCACACTAGTTTTCCTTTTTCCAATGACTTTATATCGTAACTCAAATCACAGACATAATTTCAACTTAGTCTATTTCAGATGATTTGTTTAATACAAGAAAAGAAGAAAGGACATTCTGTATCATAAGTACTTAACCATCGAAAATCCGTGAACAGTGTCAATCATGTTTTATTCACTCCAATTAAAGAATAAAACCCTTCTAAGATATGTATCCAACAGGTTCGTATAAAAGCAATTTGAGCAAGAAGAGATTATTGTCTCGTGCAAGTTCACCCAGCAAACTACCATTAACTCTATTATACCAATTTTCAATCATTGATAAGTATGCAAAATTCTAACTACAGGGCTACCTTTATACAAGAGATAACAAACTGAGTTTAAATTCAGGACAATAATACTGCCAATAAATGAAAGGAGTCTTCTAAGTTAAGATCTCACCACTTACAATTTCTTCCCTCTTATTTTTTTAACAGTCCTGTCATCTCATAACCATACAGTAGAGTTCCTTATAGGAATTCTAAAGAAGAGAACACTATTATTCCAAAGGAGAGTGTAAACACTTTCTTAATATGAAACCCTTTAACAATTTTCCCATCCCAACTTAGAGAAAGAAAACAGAGAAGATTTAAACTCTATTGTAATCAAGTTCGGAACTAATTAACTTCCAGAAAGTAATATTCATCTCAAGTTTCATCAAGGAAGGAAAAGATGAGTAATCCAACATCTAAGTTTAACCAATAACATAGGTCAGATAGAGTCACCTTTAGAGTTTGCCAATGGATCAAACTGAATCATTCCAATCGTCGCACTATTAGGTTTATATATAATTTCAGGACACCAAACCAAAAATGCATGTAAAGAATTAATAATTGAATTCTAAATACAGATTCAACAATGCCCAAAAGCCATCCTACTCATACCATAGTAGTCATCAGTGCTTTAACTATACAAAATAAATAGATCATTCAGTTGCATATGGATCATTTCAACCCAAATTTCAACTACAAAAGGAAAAGCATTAGCTGAACGTAAATAAGCTTATCGACGTTGAAGTCATTGTTTTTATTTCAAAGTAGAATTCCCGACATTGTGTAATGCGGCCTAAGAAGTAGATTTCACAGTCACCTTAGGGTAAAACACAGTCATATCTCAACCACACATTAAACATAATTTCCATTAAGGCAGATCCAAGATTAATCCACGAATTTTCCAGGAGATACAGAGCTTATCCAAATACGTTTTCTCTTGAACATAACCGTATTCCTAATATCCATGTAAAATCACAAAAACAATAGTTTAACCAAATACTTCCTTACTCACAAAATCCATGTATTCATAAGAACATTCATACCCTTTTGAAGTAAAAAGTACAGGCTTAGATTTCAAACAACATTTCCAACTCACGTGACTAAAACAATCGAGTTTCACTGAATAAACTAACATTCCAACCACAAATTCAATTACCTACTTTCCTGAACATGGACCAGTAATAGTTAGAGTCCATACGATGAAGCAAACAATCAATTAATCCAATCATATTCGAACAACAAATAATTACAGTGGTGTTTTCAAACACGTAATCATTATGCACGCATTCTTTCATGGAGGTAGTTTCTAATCAAATACCTTCGATAGATAAAGAAAACTTACAACACTTCCAAATAGAAAGAAAAACTCCATATTGGATTCACAACATGGAAACAAGAATAACGAAGCAGGTTTCATCCAGGATCCAAAATACAACCCAGAACCCCAAATCAACATAAAACCCAAATCATTGTTACCAACCAAGTCAAAATATGCATACATTATCTGAACAGAGTTGTTCTAATGAAAAATTTAAAGGAAAGAAAGATTTTTAACAGTTAGGGCCTATCATGCCTGATAGTGTCGCTAAAAATTCAAAGAAGACCTCTGAATGCGCTCGCACCTTCTCTTCTTCTTCCACGAAAGATTAAACAACAAAATATTGTTACCTCCATGCCTTATATACTTCCCCTGATAGAGAAGTAAATTTGAAACTCTCAAAATTTCCATGCAACGAAGAGTAGACGGTTGGTTCGAAGAACCAGTGCTCATGCAGAGCGAAAAACGGAATGCATGAAAACAAAACAACCAAGCAAAATTCCACTTGCATGCCTTCCCAAGCAATCTGCGCTCGAGGCCCTATGCACATTAATTGCATTTATTTTTATTCTCCCACCTATTTTCCATTTCCACCGACTGCCAAAGTTGGTGAATGCCAAAACAAAATAAACAAACATTCCCATTCTTAGAGATACTACCACGTAAGACCCTCTTAGCAAATTTACCCTCCGCTAAACCTGGCAGCACTCCCTATCCTTCATCCTTATCCCTTCCTTAAATGCCATGGAAACCATCGCCCAAGACTTGCGACCCTCCTTAGGTCCCCCTTCATAGCATTAGTTTAGGATAGGTTAGTGATTAAGGTTAGATCATAGGTAGACTTAGTCTTATTGCCATAGGATATAACATTAGTCACCCTCCTTAGGATTATTAAGCACATAGTTTAGGTTAAAACTAATAACCTTACTGATTCTAGTCTAGGTCCCCAAGATAGGACTAATCAGTAATAGAGTTCAAACAGGATAAAACATTCCTGGATCAGATTCCATTTGGCATCAAGAAAATTAAGCTTTAGATATAAAACATACACATCTTACCTGGCTTAAGGTCCAGGTCCTTCCCGATGCTATGATAACTGGAACCAGATTCTGATTACCATGATCAGCCAGAGTTAACCTCCGAATTGAACATTCAAAGCTCAGTCAGACTTAGTAACTCTCGAAATGTCAATACAATTTGTTCATCCTGAATAAAATTAAAACATTCCTTGGATCAATGCAACTGATCCAAGGTTGAGTCATAAAGGTGGATAAATCCACAATCTTCTAGAAATCAGATTGTACTCAAATGTGAAGAATGAAAGAAACAAAAGAGTCCAAGCATATTCCAGTTCAGTCAAAGATCTTAAGAGCAGAAAAGATATAATCCAAATCAAGCATGACTTCCCAAAACCAAAGGAACATGTCCTTATATAGGAGAAATCATATATCAACACTTGAATGCTCAGGAGAAAGTAACAATAGTTTAGGGTGTTACATTGGGCCTCAAGCCAAACCTAAAACACCCTTTCTTACAAGCATTCCCAAAGAAGGTCCTAGGAGAGAAATACCTAGCAAAAACTCTATTGTCCCAAGAAAAATTACAGTCCTTCTCATGCCCAAGCTACTAAGAATCCCATGCCATCTAATGAATCTACTTGTCTCCCTTCTAATGATGCCTTGCCAAAGAGTATTCCATATGACATAACCTAGGTATTGAGCCAAATAAAATTGAGTGTTCCATTAGTGAGTTGCTTAGGATTCCTAAGCATAAGAAGAGAGCATTTGAGTAGTTGGGATTTGAGGAGGAAAAGATTACCCCAAGCAGAAATGTAAATGTTGTTGAAAATCCTCCTCGTATCATTGTAGACCTTAGAACACCAGCAGTAGTAAAGGATCTTGGAGAGACACCCGAGGTATATTTGGGGACATCCTTGGTTGATTCCCAATTGAATGTTGATCCATTCTTCACAACTTTGATCATAAAGGATAGGCTACTTCACAATTGTATGTTTGATTCCGATGCATCATGTAATGTTATGCCTCTAGAATTCATGAATGAGTTGGATATCAATGTAACATCATCTTATGGGAAGTGTACAGCCATGGACTCAAGAGAAGTTCTGGTAGTTGGTTGTGTGAAGGGTTTGGTGGTACAACTTGCAACCTATCCAGGGTAAGAATTTAAAACTTGATGTTGTGATTGTTGATTGCCCTACCAAATGGGGTATGTTATTGTCAAGAAAGTGGGATGCAAGTGTTAGAGGGAGTGTCCAAATGGATATGTATTTTTCCACCATTCCCATTGAGGGCAGCCTTGTCAAGCTCTATGGAGAAAATAAAATTTTGCATCTAATTGAGGACCCAAACAATGCTTCCTATGAAGTATTATTTGATGATGTTGATGTTGATAATTTTATTGGGGTTGCTGATGGAAAAGAACACAAGCTGGATCAATCAAAATGCCTTGAAGAGGTAAGTTCTCCTTGGACCTTGCTATTTGATGGAGCTTTCTCTAAATTTGGAAATGGTGCTTGTGTAATTCTGATTTCTCCTAGCTTGGAAGAATTTGTTTTTTTCCTTGAAGCTTAATTTTGAATGTACTAACAACATTGCTGAGTATGAAGCCTTGTTGTTGGGTCTAAGGATTGCATGGAAGTATGGTGTCAAGAACATCCTTGCAAAAGGAGATTCAGAGTAGTTGTCAAACAAATAAGAAAATTGTATGCTAAAAAATCAGCGAATGAAACAATATAAGCATGCGTTTGGGATCTAATTGAGATGCTTGATTCATTAAATATTGTGCACCATGATAGAAGTTTCAATGTTGTTGCTGAAAATTTGGCGTGTTGGGGTCAAGGTTTGGAGTTTCGCATCCCACCTTATTGTGAGTACAATGTTGAAGTGTTAACTAGGCCAGTTGTCCCTGATAATATCAAGCATTGGCAAGTGTTTAATGATGATGCTCAAGTCCAAAGGTTCTTACAAAATCAAGGTGAGTTTGTAGATCAACATATTGATTGGGAACCAATGGTATGTATGACTAAAGGAAGAGAGACTTTGTTTGGAAAAGATATTATCCAATTGAAAACTAACACCATTCCTAGAGGTCTTGTTGCTCTTGAGTCAAATTTCAGCAATGTTGATTACATCATCAATAGAAACATATCTACCTCAAGGGATGTAGAAGAGCATAACTTGGGAACTAGTGATAAACCAAGAAAATTTTGGTTGGGCAGCAGTCTAAACAAGGAAGAAAAACAGTCCTACCTCCAATTGTTGAAACAATATCAAGACTGTCTTGCATGGTCATATTCAGAGCTGAAATCATATAGAGAAGATTTTTTTCAGCATGAGATCCCTCTTGAGAAAGATGCCAAACCATTCAAGTAGAAGCAAAGGCCAATTAATCCACTCTTCTCGCTAAATATCCAAGATAAATTGAAGGCGAAGGAGGGAGGGATCATTCACCCACAAGGTATTCATCTTGGGTTGCAAACCTTGTGTTAATTAGAAAGAAGAATGGAGATATCAAACTTTGTGTAGACTTAAAAATCTGAATAGAGCTTCATTGAAAGAAATTTATCCTTTTCCAAACATAGAAAACATGCTACAGTTAGTGACTGGATCTGAATTGTTGTCCACATTGGATGGTTTCTCTAGTTACAATCAGGTGGTTGTCAAGAAGTTAGAAAGATTTAAAACTACCTTTACCACTCCTTGGGAACATATGTTTATGTGAGAATGCCTTTTCATCTCATGAGTGCTAGAGATACTTTCCAAAGAGAAATGGATGTTTCTTTTTCTATTTATATAAATGACTTCATTGCAATTTATTAGGATGATGTATTTGTATTTTCAAGGATCGAGAAAATACCACTTTCAAAGCACTTCAAAGAATGTTAATAAGATGTAGAGAGTTTGGAATCTCTCTCAATCCAAAGAAGTGTCACTTTGGAGTGCAAAAGGCCAAGCTACTTGATTATATTATTTCAAAGGCTGGTTCTATGATTGACCCGAGAGGGTAGGAGCAATCGAAAGGTGCCAATTCCAAGAACAAAGAAGGGCATCCAATCTTTCTTTGAGCAAATCAACTTCATTAGAAGGTTTATGTCAAATTTTTTTGAATTGACTCTTCCTATTACAAGCATGTTAAAGAAAGATCAAGTTATAAAATGGGAGGAGGATTTGCTATTCAGGATTTTGAAGGAATCAAAGAAGCACTTAAACATGCACCCATCTTAGCAGATCTTAATTAAAAAGAAGTCTTTCCAAATATTCTCCTTTGCTTCTGAAAATACTATTGCATCTATTTTGCTCCAAAAGGATGAGGATGGGGATGAGAGGCCTATTGCCTTCTTTAGCAAGGCTTTACAAGCTGCTGAGTTGAAATATACAATCATAGAAAAACAACATTTTCCTTGGTGAAAGCAACAAAGGTTTTCAGGCCTTATTTCTTAAGTTCAAAATTTTTTGCTTATGTTCCCCACACCATGGTAAAATACATCTTATCAAAGATGGAGATCTCAAGCAAAAGATGTAGATGGGTGAACAAACTGCAGGAGTATGATATGGACATCCAAACCACAAATCTAGTAAGAGGTTTGGGTCTTGCTAAGCTCATGGTGAGAGAAACTTGTAGACTGTGTAAGTGAATGAAGTAGATGAAAAAAGGGAAGATGTTCTTAAGAAATTGGTAAGTTCTGAGTGGTACAAGGATATAATCTTTTACCTGAGACACCTATGCTATCCTGATCATTTAAATAAAAATTAGAAAAGAGCCCTCAAGCTGGTTGCTCAAAAATACATCATCACTGACTTTGGGCTGGCTTGGAAGAACCTTGAAGGTGTCCTCTTAAAATGTATAACTGAAGATGAATCTCCCAAAGTAGTTGCTGATTTCCATGGGGGAGTTTATGGAGGACACTTTGCTGGAAGGGTTATAGCACACAAATTTTTGAGAGCTAGTTATTTGTGGCCTACTCTCTTCAAAGATGTAAACATGCTGGTTAGAAAATGTGATAGCTACCAACATTTCTCTAGAAGAATGAAAGCTTCAGAGCTCCCTTCCTTTGCATCCGTATCAACTAAATCTCCTTTCAAACAAAGTGGGGGATGGACTTCATTGGTGAGATTTTAGACCCTTCTAGTGCTGGACATAAATGGATCCTTGTAGCCACAAATTACTTCACCAAGTGGGTAGAGGCAATCCCCACCAAGAAAGCAACACACCAAGTCGTTATGGACTTCTTGTTAAATAATATCATATGCAGATTTGGTGTGCCAATCAAGATTGTTGCTGATAATGCTATGTGTTTCAAATCTAAACCTTTGATGGCAATGTGCAAGGAGTATGAAACCAATCTAAATTATTATTCAAACTATAACCCCCAAGGAAATGGACAAGTTGAGTTTAACAACAAGAACTTGTTGAAGATCATTACGAGGACCTTGGAGTTAAACAAGAGAAAATGGGGTGAACAACTGAAATTTACAGTTTGGGTTGATAGAATCAATGCTAAGAGAGCTACTAGTAAGAGCCCATTTGAGTTGGTGTATGGAAATCAAGGTCTTCTACCCTTACATCTGCAATTATCGTCATTTCAGTGTGTTCAACAACTTGAAGATCAGGAGGTCAGTTCATATGAAGCAAGGATTAATCAGATTGTGGAGCTAGATGAAGAGAGAAGAGCATCCCACTAGAGGCATGTTAGATTTAGAGAGAAGTTGAAAATATTGTTTGACAAGAAGGTCACTCCTAGGGATTTCAATATTGGAGATCTGGTTTTGTTATGGGACAATAGAAATGAAGATAAGGGAAAACATGGTAAAATTGATGCATTGTAGATGGGCCTTACTCCATTGATATCATAATTGGTGAGAATACCTTTTTTTCTCAAAGATTTAGATGGGGAATTACTTGAAGTACCTATTAATGGTAGGAATCTGAAGCATTTCTTGGATTAATCCCCAAAATTTGAGTAGTGTTTGGCTTTTTCTCTGTTTTTGGTGTTTTGTCGGTTTGTGGTTTACCTTGGCGTGTGGTAGCCATTTTTGTCGGGTTCTCAGCTTGTTTTTGGATGGTTTTAGCTCATGACTCCTTTGCCCAATGGATTATTTTGGTACTTGGTCCATTTGTTCTTATGACACTCACTAGGAGTGCCCATCCCCGAGTAGGAGCTGATGTTGGTGCCCATTTTAATCCTTTGTTATTTTCCCATCTTTCCCCTTTGTTTTACGTGTTATAAAATGTTTTTCTTCAAATTTGGTGGTCTGCAAACTTTGTTCTCAGATTGGATGCTTTGAAAAGCTCACAAACTTATTATTTTTCCCTAATGTGAAATAAAACACATGTCTGCCCTGCTTTGTGCCCTAAATTTCCAAATCCATGGGCCTCTGTCATTTTTTCCATTTTCCGGCCTTTGGAGCTCGTGGTTACTAGTTTTTGTCCTTGTTTTCCTAAAATATCTATTCCCATGGTTGAAACTTTCATAAAATCAATTTCCCTTTGTTTTTTGACCAAAAATCCTTCACCCACGAAGAAAAAATCAAATTTGGGCATTTCTATAATTTTTTGTGTTTTTGGATAGTCGAGACGGGCATCATTTACCCATTAAATTTATCTTGCATCTAGGTATCACCTGGCAAAATTCTACGTTGATTGACGGGCATACAGATGTCCTTTTCCCATCAAATTTTAGCTCGTATACTTCTCGCATATGTGGATGCGTCACGGTTGGACAAGGATCGTCAGGGTTCTTTGAAAACTTAAAATTTTTGGTTTTTTGGCAAAAAATCAAACTTTCTCCCCTGCATCCATAGGTCCCCGAGAAGGTGGACACGTGTCATGTTCTTATTCAAAGGTGGGATGGAAGGTTGGCAGGGGGACTTAGAAGTTGTTTTCCTTTTTGGTGAAAAGGGGAAAAAGTTGAGGAAAGGGCCGTGGGTCCACAATGGAGCGAAGGGAGACACGTGGCGGCTTCAGGGCACAGAGCGAGCGGGTCGGGCGGGCGACGGAGGTAAGAGGGAATTTTTTCCCTTTTAGCAAATGACTTAGAGAAAAAAATTAAAGCACCGGCCCACGACAAATTAGAAGCATACATGTGGCACGGAAGAAATCGAAGGTGCAGGCAGCTGTGGAGGAAAAGTGGAAAATTTTCCTCGGTGGAAAAAAGGGTTTAAAACATAAAATAAGCCCGCGGTTTCTTAGCGATGGAGAGATTGACACGTGTCAAGGATAGAGGTAGAGTGCTGGCCCTGTGGAAAAAATTTAAAATTTTCCAAAATTCAAGAAAGGTGGAAATATGCAGAATTGAAGCAATTTAAATGGGACCCACCATATGCCATGTGTCGGCACCGGATGTCAAGGCGAAGGGGCGGAGAAAAAGTCAATTTTTTCCATTTTTCCAAAAATGTTAAAAAGTCAAAAAGTAAGCCTGAATTCATTCCCAATCATATTTTGACACGTGGAGGGTTGATTGAAGGGAAAAGGCCAAATCGATGGTAAATGTATATTTTCATTTTTGGCGACCATTTTTGTTCCAAGAAGTGTGGAAATGCATTTTTGCATCAATTTTGATAAAAATTTTCGTGAATTCATGTCGTTTGGGCATGTAAGGACCAATGCAAGTGGTTTTAAGGATCAATTTGTAGATTTAAGGCATTTTTCAAATAAATTTTACTCGGGCTCGAGTAAAACGTGAAAAATTAAATCAGAGTTGTAGAATCAAATTTTGAAATGATAAGGATGAAATAATGAGAGGAAGGGGTCTCGCATGCCTTAAGGATGAAAAATGTGCCTCCATAATGGATAATGATGAAGGATTTATAATGATTCTCCTTTTTTGAAACACCGAAACTTTTGTTGCAAATATGTTAAACATCCCTATCTGTGAATCATGTTGGAATTTTGTAACAAGCTTGATGTTGGGCATATTCTTTTCTTGGGAAAGAAGGATCAAATGTAATAGAATGTTATATAATGCATGTTTTGAGACATGTAAATTGTCAGAGAAACTAAGAATTTCATTGGAAAATCTGGGAAGAAGCCCATTCTCTACGAGAAACCACTGAAAACCATTTCAAATTCCTTTTTACATCGAATTTGTATCATGTTGAGTTGGTTTCAGCTATAAAGCCATGAACAAGCTCGAGATTGTTCTTATGAAATTCCCCTACTTGATAAATTTGGTCATTCGGATTTGTTTTGTTGTCTCTTAGCAAGATTTTCATATATTTATATTTAGAATGTTTTTAGTTTGTGTTTCTTTCTCCTGTTGCAGGTCTTGTGTTCAAAATCTCTCTTGATCATACATGGTCTCATTTCTTGTTGATAGTTTAGTGGAATTTTCAATCTCACATTTAGAAGAGCTTTCATCTGATAAAGAGATAAACAGATTTAAAATCACTTTACCTTCCTTGAATTTTGAGATTGTTTGTAAACCTTTGGGTGCACCTTAGGTCATGATAAAATAGAGATTTATGGATACTTTGTTGGTTATCTGCTTCAAGATTTTGTGGCAGGTTATAAAATATTGTGTGGAAGAGTGCAGATCTAGGCCTCCATTTAGTGCACATATCCTGGTTGAAGGAGTACCTTAACCCCTTTGAAGCATTCTGTTGTTTAGGTCTTACAAATTTCTTACAAAGGTCCTCAAAGAATTTGGCAAATTCTGGTTAGTCTTGTCTAAAATCTCCCACCAAAATTTCATTCAAACAAACTAATCCTACCCATACTACCCCTGCATTACATTGTGTGTCAACAAAAGAATACAATCCATTTACAAAAATTCACAAAGCAAATCAGGATCATACAATGTCTTCAGTAACCCTTGCCTTGCATTGAAAATATCTCCATAATCTGGGAGTGACAACTTGTGAAAGTTAGATTTGGAGTGTTGATCATATTTTCCCAAGGGATATCTGCATAGATTGAGGGATATCTTCATCTCCTTCACCATTTGGGTTTTACAATATAGGTCCTCTTACATTGGTTGAAAGGCACAACCTAAAACAATAAGGACAAGATCAAGTCCTATTCGAGTGCTATTCATCTCTCCATAAATTTGAGTGCCAATTAGATCACATCCCCGGCTACAAAATGATATATCATGATCTATCTATCTTCAAGCTTCATGCAATATCTCTTATCTTTGCTTTCAGATCAAAAGGAGAACAAATTTGGGTACTAACACCGGTAGCTACATTATTTTCATTGATGTGAACTCAAATGTGGTTGACCCATTTTGAACATTTTGATTTACTTATTTTTCCATCTCGACCTCTCGGAGAAGCTTGAGCTTTCACTTGAAGGATTGTCTTCAAAAAATAAACCTAGTAATGAGGTTTATTCTTCGAGAATCCTCGAGGTATATGAAAAGATATGTGCTACATGTGGATTAGGAAAAAATCTACCATGGGCATCCCTTTGGCAAAGTGCATACATCAACTACACAACTCTATCAATGGAAAATTAATTGTGGGGGTTGGTTGGGCTGAATTTCTAAAACCTAAACTAATCTAAGAAATAAAAAACCTTACTGACTTAGCAAAGTATCCCCGAAAAAGGAACCAAAAATGGTGGTTTGAATTAACTTACAACATTTAATATACTCTTCATCAATCTACAATCATATTCCCTATCTATGGATTGACCCCCTCCGTATGCATCCCTTTCTACAACATTAATCTTTTCTTTTTATATCTTTCATTACAACAAAGGTGTGAAGAGATAGATTCCTACTAGGAGTTCCAGTTGGATTAAGTAAAATATCTTAACCAAACAATCTGGAAACTTACATGCATGTAATATAACTATTCAATAGATGTTCTCATACAATCACATAACTTAACTAACTCGATTAGTTGATCAACCAATTATTAAATTATGAGTTAAATCAATTAGTTATTTTTTTGAGTTACAATGCATAATCAGGTGATGATGTTGAGTCTTCTTCTTGTTCACATAACTTATTATTCTATCAACATGTGCAAGCTTAGGTGTAGTGTCCACATTATGCAAGCTCCCTGAATTTTGGCTTTATGGATGTGTGTGAACTCCTTTAGTTGTAGATGCATTTCGTAGATGGGGTCCCTTAGGTGTATGTAGTTTCTACAGATGAACTCTTTTTGTGAATGAGTTACTTTGGTTGTATGTCAGTTGCTATGTATGGATCCTTTGTTGTATGATAGTTACTACATATAATAACTTCTTTGCAAACAAGGATGTCATTCATACAAAGAATCAATTAACATCATATTGAAACCAAAAGAATAAATACATACTCGTAATCCAAAAATAAATTAAACTTTAGTAATAATTATATTAACTAATATCTATACCATGAGTTCAAGCTATAATGGAAACTATTTAGCACCATCACCAGGAAATACAACTTTAGGGGTACAATTGGCTAAAAAAATATAGTAGATGAGCCTGTTTAAAAAGGCAATAAAATCACTCATTAGTCTCCTTGGCCTTAGGTTCAATCTTCACCTCTTCTTCTTCCTACCTTAGAGGATTCTCTTCTCACATCCTCTTCATGCTTGCAATTGATTTTCTTCTCATGCCATGATTCAGCGCACTAACATCCTCCATCTCCTCTTCCTCATCCTGAAATTCTTCTTTTATTTTTGGAGGAGTGGGACCGCTTTCCTATGTAGTGTCAATTGTGTGCTTCCCCTTTGGTATCTCTAGGAGCTTAAACTCATTTTCAATGTATTTCCCATTCACCAATTTGGGATTAAGGTTGAGGTACACCTTAGCCACACCCACCTTTCAACCTCCAAAGTCATATAATTGATAACAATGTCATCATATATCATTTTTCGGATGAATGCGAGACCTACCCGAGATAAACATAGGTCTTTTGGAGAGTATGTTACTTGCAATAAAATTTGTCTACATCCAATATAAGCTTGCACACATCCAAAAAATCTTTTGACAAAATCCTAGAAATAGTGCACAGTGAATGTATAAGGGAGCTTATACCAAGGGCTCCATTGACCATTCTTCATCCTGAACATGTCAATGTAGTAGTTATAGAATACGTAAACTCTTCCTCCCCATTCGCCATCGTAGGTAAGTCCCTAGGTATGTGTCATTCATGTTTAAATGCTTCACGCATACATCTATAAAAACTATCTAGCCTTTTCTTGTATGGGCCACTCATAGTTCCTTCACAAGTTTATTTTGTAAATCTCTCAGCCAATGACTTATTTTCTTCCGGGAACTACCGTATTTTGTCCTTGGCGCAATCGAGAACCCAATCTCTACAAATAAAATGGAAAGAAGGATAAAGTCCCAACTGATTTTTTCCCCCTTGTGTGCCTCCTCAATGATACTTTCATTATGAAATTAGATAAGTTGTAAACACTCCCCTCCATTTTATTTTCGATGTGGAGCCATTTCTTGTTCACCTATCCCTAATGCTCATGGTTGTTGAACTTTTTTAGAAGGTGCATGATAATTTTTATCACATGGTCATCTATCTTTGAGACATCCATCACATTCTCTCATTTCGGTAGGCCATCTCTATAATAGTGGCCTTATTGTAATAGTGTGTTAGTTTGTATCAGTTGTGTTGTCATTGATGTCAAGTCAATTGATGTCATGCTAGCTAGGTGATCTAGGCATGTTGGCTAGATGATCTAGGTATGTTTGCTAGGTGACCTAAGAGTCTCTGTGATGTAAATAAGAGACAAAGGAAGTACAAGTGTAAGCTTCTCGTGTGTTTTTAGAGGTTTAAAGTGAATTCATGAGTTTTCAAGAAGACAAGGTCTTGGATGGTGAGTGGCAGTGTCATTTCAGGGTGATTTCAGGTACCTAAAGTAGTGTAACATTAAAAATAATGGGATATGTGTTGAGAAAGTATCTAAAAATTGTATGAGCAAAGGTTAGGATCATCTCAGTCCAGCAGTTAGTTTTGTATGCTAGTCGAAATAGTGTTGAGAACAAACAGTGTTCTAGCATGAAAATGAGATGGGATAGAAAAATTTAGAACTATAATTTTCTATAAATTTTGGGAGATGATATAATAAGGTGTCTTGATGCTTCATGCAAAATTTCAGGTCAAATTTAGGTCATTTGTTCAAGTTATGTGAGTTTTTGTGAAACATGCTTTTGAAAAACTTGTTTTGAGTTGTCTAGCTTTTTAGCTCTAAAAAATAAATTATTCAGTCTCATTTTAATAAATCATAAAATAAATTTTTGGAGTAAATTGGCATAAAAATCATGTGCAAAAATAATTTTCTCAAAAGGAGGTGTGGTTGAAAAGTTATGAGCATTTTGGTGGAGCAAGTTTTCTCTCTTCTAGGTTGTGCACCAGATCGACAAGAACAAAAGGTGTGGTTGGACTCCAAGTCTTGTTTAATCACCTCTAGAGTGTTTTTCAGTTCTTTTTTAGTGTGTTCCTGGCTTAGAAGGTTTTTTAAGGAAAAATTCCAAATGGAGAATTTACCTAGCTACAAATTGACCTGAAGCCATGATCTTGAGAGGTTTGCCTCTACTTCTTGCACCAAACTAACTCTATTGTCATGTTCAAAAGCTAAGAAATATTTTCTCATATTGGTTATTGATATCTTGAGCATTATCTAGATGTTGGTGGTCTTTTGTGCTCATTGACAAGGTCTTTTGAAGACATGTTTGGCTTTACGTAGGTTTGTAATTGAGTCAGTCTTCATCCAAAAGAGAGATTTTGATATCAAACTATGTGATGTCTCCCTCCAACAAGATGATTAGCCTCTCATATTAAAGCATGTATATTTAGTACTTTCTTTTAGTTATCTTTGGAAACTTTTAAGGGGTTTTCTTGGTGGCTTGAAAATTTTAAGTTGATAGTTGTCCTCAGTAAAGAACAATTTCATTGCTTATCTAAAGAGAAAGGTGCTTAAAACAATATTTCCAAAGACTGAAAAAATTTGATTGTGTTATTCAAGGAATACTCTTGCAAGCTTGAAAGAACAAGTGATTCTTGTAGATGTTTGAAGGGTTTTCTTGATAGAATCTTGTTTGAATAAGTTGGGGAGAACAAAAACTTTCCACATTTTTTCAAACTAGTCAATTTGAGTGAGTAAAAAGAAATCTATCCAAAATTCTAGTTCACGGGCTCTACACAGTTGATACACACTAAACTAGGGTTTTTAGAAAACGTTTTTCTCAAATCCTTTGACTCCACCAACCATATTCCTTGAAACTTTGAGATAATATTTTTACGGAGTTATACTTTCATTTGCAAAAGGAATTATGTTGAATGATTAAGTATGGTGCTAGAATTTCATGGTAGAAGTTTTTAAAAACATCCTCAAGATTGGTAAACGACTTTCTAGTTTCATTTCATGGAAGTTTTGAAGTTCAAGTGAAAATTATTGTTGAATCACAGTCTTTGGGAGGATTTCCCTAGATAACATGTCATGTTTGAAAGTATGGTCAAGTGGTAAGAGGTGAAATGGTTTGAGAACTTCATGCACAATCATTTTTGACTGTTAAAAAGTGCATTCTTCCTTGTTCTCATCAAGTTTTTGAAAATTTCAGGACATTATCATGTTGAATCTTGGTCATGTTGTCTCCCGAAAACCGCTTTTCATTTTCCAAGTTAAATTCAAAATTTTGAGCTCTCACCCTCCTAAAGTATTTAAGCCAAGTTGAAAGTTTGAAGAGATAGAAAAATCCATGCCCTAGAGTTGTTTCAAATCCCCAGTTTGCTTGTTTTGATAAATTTTTCATTTTCCTATCTTGGACGCGTGAAAATTTTATTGTTATCCTCATTTGAATGAAATTGTCAATCTCTCTATGCCCTGGATCATCGAACCTTGTATTTTTTTCAATTCCTTGGCTCGTGAAAGAAATTTGAAAATTGGGCGTGAAATGGTGCGCTTTTCTTCTTTCTGCATTTTTCCCATAGTCGAGAACGATGGGTGTTTTCTTCCCCGTCAAATTTTGGCCCCATCATCCACAAGTATGTGGAAATACCTAATATTAAGCGGGCCAAAGGAGAAATTTGTGTTTTGAGCCTCTTTGTAAAAAGGTGAAAACTTAAAAAAGTGACCTACAAACCCCGATCAGCTATAAAGAAAAATTCAAATCTTGAGCTCACAAGAAAAAAAGTCAAACCTTGAGCACGTAGGGAAAAATCAAAGGTGAAGCCCACCATTGAAAATTCAAAGTGGATGAGCAGGCCATCGGGGCACTTTTGGAAATTTAACCAAATTTCCAAAAGTGAAGTAAAATTTCTAGAATGCTCCGCGGCTCCACCAAGGTCTCGGGCCCACCATTGAAAAGTCAAAGTGGGAGAGTAGGTCTGCAGAGGAATTTGAGTTTTTGAGCCTTTTTCCAAAAAAGGTTAAAATATTGAGAAAAGGGCTACGACCCCATTTCCAATGAAAATGTGCCACGTGCCTAAGTTGAAAAGTCAAAGCGGGAGAGCGAATTGGTGGAGGAATGTGAGTTTTTGAGTCTTTTTCTAAAAAAAGGTTAAAATATTGAGAAAAGGGCCATGATCCCATTTCCAATGAAAATGTGCCACATGCTTAAGTTGAAAAGTCGAAGCGGGGGTACGGGCCAATTTTTTCCAAATTTCCAAATCTCTAAAAAATCGCAAAAAAATAAAGGGCTTTCCCCATACCCGCTCTAATCTCTTCCTACCATGTGGACAACCCATTTTCAAAGTTATAAGAGAAAATCAAATGGTCTATATTCAAACTAGCAAATAAAATGTAACATTCACGTTGTAAGATTTGGTTTTTAACTTGCCATGAGTGTTTTATTTGCAATGGAGGAATTTGAAGAGGCATAAATGATTTTTAAAGTTGTAATCATTTGGGCATAGAATATAATGACTCCTCATATCCATTCTAAGGTTGGCGATTGATTTCAAAAAATACCAGAGTGCTTTGTACCTAGAAAAGACAAAAAATGCCATACTTCTTCTATTTTCCCTTCTCCTTAGAATTTCATCTATTCTCAAAGCTCTGTAAAAACTCGCTTTATCTTTAATAATAAAAGAAGGAATTTTCACCTCTTTGATTAAAGGATTGATTGGTACCTTGTGACCAATTAATTTTATTCATCTTGTAGCTTATCCTGCAGATTTGTTTTTCTTCTAACTATAAATGCATGCAAATGAATTTCTAATTAATGTGTGTGGGCATTTGATATTCTACTCACAACATTAGTTTTCCCTACCTCTATTTCCACTCACCTTCCCCTTTCCAAGACAAAGTTTCTTCTCTAGTGAGACATTGCTAGCTTTGTCACAGGGTCAGTGGAGTGCCCTTGTTGGATCTCTAGTCAAAAGGCCACCATTAAAATCCACCTTTTATGCATGCACCTATAGAAGCTACACCATTCAAGTAGAGGGACTTAGATTCCCATAGCGTTGGCTTGAAACCCACCAATTTTTCCACAAGACAAATTTTCTTGCCAATAGTTTTTGGTGCCCACCGTGGGGTAGATTTTGTAGCATCTGCACCTAAAAACGACCTCAGGGTCATAAAATACAAAAAAATCTAGAAGAAAAGTTTCTGGAGATTGAATAATCACACAAACTACATGGATGTAAATCATGGCTATTCTGGGAAATCCTCCTGTTGAGAGACATGATTTACTCTTTCACATCCAAGAAGACATTACTTCTGATCTGAGAGAAGCTATTTGGCATAATAGATAAATTCTCAATCAATACTTCGTTGCCATTAGAATTCTAGACCTGGAAGAGGAACGTCTTTGCTGAATTGGAAAGGCAGAGACAAATTCTAGCACCCTAGAGAAGAGCATAAACTTTCAAGTTGGTTGATAGAAGATACACCCAACAACTGAGGAAAGGAGGAAAAATTGATCCCACATTTGAAGAGATTGAAAGAGAGGAAAGAGTTGAAGAGGAGATAAGGGCTCAACTTGAAGAAATAGAAAGACTCCAAATTGAAGTAGAAAGCAGCCTTAGCAAGATTGGAGGCTAGAAATAGGAATAGAATGGGTGATCATGAGCATGAAGTACGTAGGCCTAACGTGCCATGGGGAAGAAATACTAGTCCACTTGCTCTTCCACAACCACTTCATGAGCTCCCAAAAGGCTCAAGAAAGAAATTCCCAAAATTCAAAGGGGATGGTTCTTAGCTCCTGAAGAACATGTAGCAACATTCATCACTACTTGTGGAGTGTTGGGAGTTGAAAATGAAGATGTTTCAGTTAGGATCTTCATGGATTCACTCCAAGAAAAGGCTGCCGAATGGTTCTACATGTTGCCCACAAGATCTGTCACATGTTGGGAAGATATAAGAAGTGCATTTGAACATAGGTTCAAGAGCACAGAATATTTTCAGATCTGCTAGTCTAACTGGTTTAGATGAAGTAGCCCTCTGAATCAATGAGAGATTTTTTAGTAAGGTATGATAGGTTGACAAGAAGGATCCCAAAAGATGTGGTACCTCCTAAAAATAACTTGAAAAGGTTCTTCATCAGTGTTTTTCCATCAAAAGTTGGTTTCTTCCTCAGAAGAGCCCAACCAAGAACATTGAGGGAAGCTCAAGACTTTGCAATTGAGACTGATGATGATCTAATTCTTTTTGGCAAAGTGAAAGGACCAAATGGGAAGAAAAAAGGTCAGAGTTCAAATTCAGTCACCACTGATCCAATGTTCCAAAAATGGCAAATGACCTAGTTTCCTTGAAGAAGCAACTATCACAAATCACAATGAGGAATGTTCCAAGGAGACCAGATCCTCCTGATAGACCAAGAATTTCTCCACCTCCTCATAGGATTTCTCTTGAAGCACTACCGATTAATTCCATTGGTGACACTAGGGAATTAGAAGAAGGAGAAGACATTGAGGAAACTAAAGAAGAAAGTACGGATGACTATGAAAACTATCTTGAAATTGAAGAGGTTTGCATGCACAATGGCCCGATTGAATACGTTGTTGATGAGGAGGAAGTTGATGAAGAAGCTCCAATTTTTTCATGTGATGTTTTCACTCATGCACAATCCAAGTATGGTGTTTCAACCTCATTATCTGCAACTGAGAATAGGAAGAACAAATAAGATATCTCTCCAAATCCTCCACTAAACAAGATCATCAGTAGGGGATCACCATTACCACCTTCCAAGGAATCAGCTAAAGAGAAATAAAATTCACCAGTTGTCAAGGATCACACTATTGTGCCAAGTAAGTTATTTGATTCTTCTCCCAACTCAAAAGCTATTAAGAGAAATTATCTTCTAAATGTTGGTTCTATGAGAACATCTAAATTTTAATCAAAGGCTACACCCCCATCTCCTTCCAAGACAATTACTACATTTTAAAAGGATAACCCAACACCAAAAGTAAAGATGTCTTTGCCATTTAAGTCCTCATCCACTACCGCAACCTCTTACTCACCTACCATAACTCCATTTGACTTTGTAGAACATGCTAGCAAAACCAAATTCCAGCTCTATGAAATTGAATACCTACAAACACATCCTACCCAATTTGACAAATTCATCAAGGCAATTCGGAGTGGTAACTCTACATCCCCAATCTCTAATTCTCAACGATTACTTCCCACACCATCCACACCATATTCTCAAAGCATGCTAGCCTTCAGTGCCTCCACCACCAACAGAGTTGAGCCTTTTTACCTGTCACTTCTCATCAAAGATTTCAATTTGAACAATTGCATTATATATTCTAGAGCATCAGATAATGTGATGCAAAAAAAAAGTTGCAAATGCTCTTGGTCTCACTTTGACTCGGGTAAATGGCACATGCTACTCAATGGAATCCAAACAAGTTCCATTGGTAGGAAGGATTAAGGATTCTCAGGTTGTACTCACTGATTACCCTAACAAGAAGATACTCCTGACCATTTTGGTGGTAGTAAAATCCCAACATTTTTGGTATGATGTTGAGTAGAATTTTTTACATAGATCTAGGTGGAGAAATAAAAATAGATTGGTCATTTGTAACTATCCCAGTGAAAGGAGAAATGAAGAAGCTACTGCTAGTCAAAAAATAAATTTCATAGTAAGGAAGTATGATGATCCAAGAGATGATATCATTTTTCTAGGTTGTGGGCTTGGAAATTACCTCCTTACATCACATAAGGAAGAGGACTTTCCACTTCTCATGGAGGAATAAGAAGACCAAATATAGACAATGGAGTTTGATGGTAGTCATTCCAGAGTAGGTTTAGTAGTTGGTGTAATATTATACTCTCCTCCAATGAGATATATCCTTTTACCTACAAGCTACAATTTGACAATACAAATAATACAGTGGAGTATGAAGCATTAATCTTAGGAATGAATGCAACAGAGGACATGAGAATTAAGAAGTTGAGATGCAAAGGTGATGCAGAGGTTGTGGTAAAGCAGGTCCACCAGTAATATCAGGTGAAAAATCCTAGACTCGAGCACTATAGAAACAGAGTGTGGGACTGCATTGAATCCTTTGATGCATTCTCCATGAAGCTATACCTAGGGAGAAGAATGAAAAGGTTGATTCTCTAGCAAAGTGTCAACTTCTTTAGTGACACCTCACCATTCTTTTGGAAAGGATAAAGTGACCATTGAGATGGTGTTTAGACCCAGCATACTAGACAATGCAAATCACTGGAAGGTCTTCAATGATGACAATCAGATCCTAGCCTTTGTAGAACAAAGGGATAACTTCAATAATATTTTCTTTAAAGGAAGTGACCCACACCGTGAATCAGTCCCCAAAGAAGAGAAGGAAGGAATTGAGGGAATTGATGAAGAGGGAGTAATCAAACTAAAAGGAAACAAAATCCCCAAAGGCCTAGTTTCTTTAGAATATCTCTTTGACAAGCATGACAGGTTCATCCAAGAGAAAGAAAGACAATATTCTCGGTGTCCATCTGATTTTGATCAAGAAAACATTGGCACTTTATAGAATCCAAGGATGGTTAACATTGGTAAATTCTGCTCACCAGAAGAGAAGAGAAAGTTTTTGCTCTGCTAAAAAGTACTCAGATGTCCTAGCCTATTCCTATGATGAACTCAAATATTTTCAGCCAAAGGAAATGCATCACTCCATTCCTTTGAAGCAAGGAGCTAAACCCTTCAGGAAAAAACAAAGGCCCTATAATCCAAAGATTGCCAATGTTATCAAAGAAGAGGTGACAAAGATGCTCAATGCTAGAATCATTTTTCACATCCACCATTCAACATGGGTGGCTAACATTGTGCCAGTAAGGAAGAAGAATGGGGAAATAAGGATTTGTGTAGACTTTCAAAATATGAATCAGGCATCTCTCAAGGACAACTACCCTCTTCCAATCATGGATCATATTTTGTAAGTAGTCACTAGATTTGAAATACTCTCTTTGCTTGATGGATTCTCATGGTACAACCAAATCAAGGTGGCAGAAGAGGATTGCAGCAAAACAGCCTTCACAACACCTGGGGAACTTTTTCCTACAACAAAATGTAATTTGGCTTGATCAATGCTGGAGAAACTTTCCAGAGAGCAATGTACTTGGCCTTAAAAGATTTGAAACATTGCATTGTCATTTACCTTAATGATCTCATGGTTTTTTCAAAGAGGAGGGGATGTCATATCTTTCATTTGGAGTTACAAAAGGTAAGTTGTTGGGACACATTGTGAAAAACATGGAGAACACATTGATCCCGAGAGAATTAGAGCTATCAAGCTCTAGCCCTACCAACCAACAAGAAGGAAGTTCATTCGTTCTTTGGAAAGGTAAACTTCCTTCATCGTTTTGTGCCTAAGTTTTCTAAACTCGAATAAGCATATAACTTCCATGATGAAGCCTCAAATAGGTTTCAAGTAGAATAAGGAAGGAAAATCATCATTTGAAGAGATATGAAATCCATTTCCAAAGCTCCAACTCTTGTATATCCAGATTTCAACAAGGAGTTCATCATGTATTGCTATGCATCGAACATACACTCTCTGTTGTCCTTATTCGGTAAAAACGATGAAGGTTTGGAAGCACCCATTACTTTCATGAGATGTCCTTTGAAAAATCATGACCTAAATTATAGCCGATTGGAGAAACATGCCTACGCAGTGGTCAACACTGTTAAAAGTTTCATATTCTACATTCTCAATTCCTATACAGTGGTGATGCTCCCTGGAAGTGCAATCAAGTCCATTTTGACTCAACAAGATCCTGGGGCTAAGAGAGGAAGTTGGATTACAAAGACCCAAGAGTATGACTTGGAGATTAGACCCTCTAATTCAGTAAGAGGAAATGGTTTGTGCAAGCTGATTGCTGAAGATGAAGCTCTAAAGGCTCAACAGGGAGAAAAAGATGGTGTTTTCTCGACCTATTCAGGAGACAGTTCATAGGTGCTCTTTGTCACCACTACTGATGAGTGGTATGTTGAAATTGCTTACTACCTCACTTATGGATAATTCCCTCCTTATCTTGATTACAAAAAATAAGGAAACTCAAGCTAAAGGTAGCCAAGTTTGTGATCTGGAATCATGCACTTTACAAGAGAGGCCTAGATGGTTGTTTCCTCAGGTGTGTAGATAAGGAGTAGCAAGAAAAGTTTCTTAGGGCATATCATGATCAAGCTTGTGGTGGAAATTTCTTAGCAATGGTCACCGCACATAATATCCTCAGAGGGAGATATTATTGGCCCCCAGTATTGGCAGAAACTTAGGTTTGGGTTTTGCAAATGCAAAACATGCCAAAAAAATTTTTGAAAGCCACAACTGACTAATTGCATTGCCACTCAAGCTTGTGGTGATTGAAGAACCATTAAAGAAATGGGGGCTATATTTTATTGGTGTTTTGAATCCTCATTCTAGTGTAGGTCATACTTATGTACTCACTACAACTGATTACTTCACTAAATGGGTGGAAGCCATCCTAACCAAGCAAGCCAGCTCTAAAACAATCTGCAACTTCATCAAGGAGAATATCGGTGTTCGTTTTGGAATACCAGAGAAAATTGTTGTAGAAAATGTCACCTATTTCTCTTCCAAGGAGCTCACGAGTTTTGTTATGGCTTTGGAATCTCTCTATCTCACTCTTCTGACTACTGTTGTAAATATCTTCCCCGATACGTCTGAGACAAACAGGAGAATATAAAAATCAAATAAGCTCAAATCCCTGACATTTATAGCCTTGGCGCACAGGAATGGCACACGACACAGAGTGTTGACACTAAAATGTATGTGCCAAGGCACACAAAAGTGGCGCACGACAATGAATGTCGACAGGGTAAAGTATGCGCCAAGGCGCACAAAAGTGGCACACGACAATGAATGTCGACAGGGTAAAGGATACGCCCTTGGCGCACAGGAATGGTGCACGACATGAGTGTTGACACTAAAATGTATGCGCCAAGGCACACAAAAGTGGTGCATGAAAATGAATGTCGCAGTGGTAAAGTATGTGCCAAGGCACATAAAGTGGCGCACGACAATGAATGTCGACAGGGTAAAGGATACGCCCTTGGCGCGCGGGAATGGCGCATGACACAGAGTGTTGACACTAAAATGTATGCACCAAGGTGCAAAAAGTGGCACAGCAAGCAATGAGTTTTGACAATGAAAAGGTTGCACCCTTGGCGCACTTTGGAATGGCACATGACAATGAGTTTCGACAATGAAAAGGTTGCGCCCTCGCGCACGGAAGTGGCGCACGACAATGAATGTCGACAGGGTAAAGGATGCGCCCTTGGCGCATGGAAATGGCGCATGACACAGAGTGTCAACAGGGAAAAATTTGTGCCTTGGCACATGTAAGAGGATGTCGACACACACACGGATGCACCTATGGCGCACCTTCAGGAGGCGCAACATTTTGAGCGCTGACAGGAAGCAGACCCTAGCGCAGATATTCAAATGGCCATAACTTTTGACTGGGAGCTCAGATTCATGCAAGGTTGGACTTGGAAATCTTATGAGGTCCTCTATCCAACTACAACTAGATATCTTTAATTGGGTGAGAAAAAATTCTTAAAAATGCAAAATATAGTTCGCCAATTTTGGGTTTGTTGGGGTTCTCACCTACCGCCATAATGATATGATTTAAATGCAGTCTGGAGGTGGTTGGGGCAGATTTCGGATTTCCTCTCTTCTCCCTCTCTTTTTCTTCCTATAAATTGTAAGGAGGGGCTTCTTTCAAAGGAGTGGTTCATCCTTTCAACTCTGCCCTCCCTTCTTTTTCTTCCCCAAGGTTGAAAATGGAGTTTGAACCTCCTCCCCTGCTCTGTAATGGCGTTTTTGCCTTTTACCATTAAAATGATGTTCTGTGCAAACTTCTAGAGCAAAAAAAACATGTTTTGTGATGCATCTGTCCATCCTTGCTCATTTTTTTGCTTGTTTTCTTCTTGCCTCTCTTCATTGCAAGTATTTGCACATATTTTAATGTTCATTACAGTGTCTGGAGCCGTGTTCATGGAGTTTTGAGACATTTTCTCGTGTGAAATCTATCCTTGGGCTCGTGATGCATCTATCCATCCTTCCCATCGCTCACCTCTCCTTGTTCCATGGCAGTTTTGATAGATGTTCAACATTCTCCTTCTCGGTGTATCACCGTTTTAGTGTAGGCTTTTCTTTGTTTTTCCCTTTTCTCTCTCTCTCTCTCTCTCTCTCTCTCTCTCTCTCTGTCTCCTTGGCATGGTTAGACTAGGTTTAGATTAGCTTGTCTACACTGGAATAGCTTATGGCGGGTAGTTTAGGAGCAGGAACTAGCCTTCTCTAGAGATTCCTCTCTCGTTTCACAAGTCCCACACTGGAGAGAGGTTTCAATGTTGTGCAATCACACTGGATGCCTATATGATCAACCTAGAAATTTGATGGGCTGTCAGGTGTCTATGTGATTTTGCAACAACACTACCCATAGGGAAATGGGCAAGTTGAGTCAAGCAACAAGAGCATTGTGACCATTGTTCATAGGTGGTAGATGAGAATCAAAGGAATTGGCACAAAAGTTTGTATGATGCATTATGGGTAGATATGATCACTCCCAAGAAGGTGATGGGTATGTCTCTATTCCAACTGCTGTATGGAGTTGAAGTAGAGATTCCCCTCATAATTGAGATGTCATCTCTTAATTTGCTACATGAAATAGAATATGGTCCATACAAAGATTCCTTAGACAAAAAGGATATTATTTCGGAGAAGTCGGAAGAAAATAGATCCCAAGTGGTGGATTGAATCAAGGAGCATCAGTTGAAAGTGAAGAAAATCTTTGACGAGAAGACTAAGGCAAGATAATTCAAGGTTGAATACTTTTTCCTACTATGGGATGAGAGAAGAGAACCAAAGGGCAGCCATGGAAATTTTTATTCATTATGGCTCGGCCCATTCCAAATTCATAGAGCTTGTGGTGAGAATGTTTTTTTCCTCTCATACTTGGATAGAACACCATTGGAATTTCCTTGAAGTGGGAAATACTTGAAACTATATCATCATTGAAAGCAATTTTTCCCCACCTTGTACCATAGGTGATTTCCTCGTGTGTTTCCCTTTCCGTTATGTGGTTTTGTTTCCCCTTCTGTTGCGTGTCGTGTGTTTCCTTCCTTTTGTGAGCTTGTGTGTTTCCTTCTTCGATTTTTCTTTCTCATAATTGTACATAAATATGTAAGGCCCAATGGATAAAGCACTGGTCAATGTTATATGGTTTAAAAATTGAGATTCTAGATCCTCATACCACGTCTTCGTCATGCTCAGTCCATGCCATGTCCTAAAGCTAGATCCAAATGTTGTCTCCTGAAAACCACTTTTTGTTTTCCAAGTTAAATTCGAATTTTCAAGATCTCACCCTCCTAAATTATTTAAGCTGAGTTGAAAGTTTGAAGAGATAGAAGAATCCATGCCCTAGAGTTGTTTCAAATCCCCAATCTACTTGTTTTGATCAATTTTTCGTTTTCCTATTTGGACGCGTGAAAATTTTATTGTTGTCCTCATTTGAATGAAATTGTCAATCTCTCTATGCCCCTAGATCATCGAACCTTGTATTGTTTTCAATTCCTCGGCTTGCAAAATAAATTTGAAAATCAGGCATGAAATGGTGGAGTTTTCTTCTTCTCTAAGTCGGGAACGATGGGTGTTTTCTTCCCCGTCAAATTTTGGCCCCATCATCCACGGGTACATGGACATACCTAATTGGAAGCGGGTTGGTAGAGAAATTTTTGTTTTTGAGCCTCTTTGTAAAAAAGGTGAAAATTTAAAAGTACCCTGTAGCCCCGATTAGGCTATAAAGAAAAAAGTTAGATCTTGAGACCACAGAAAAAAATACAAACCTTGATCCCACATGGAAAAAGTCAAAGGTGAAGCCCGCCGTTGAAAATTCAAAGTGGACGAGCGGGCCATCGGGGCACTTTTGGAAATTTAACCAAATTTCCAAAAGTGAAGTAAAAGTTCTAGAATGCTTCGTGGCTCCACCAAGGTCTCAGGCCCGCCGTTGAAAATTCAAAGCAGGAGAGAAGGTCGGCAGAGGAATTTGAGTTTTTGAGCCTTTTCCAAAAAAATTTAAAATATTGAGAAAAGGGCCACGACCCCATTTCCAATGAAAATGTGCTACATTCCTAAGTTGAAAATTCAAAGCAGGAGAGCGGGTCGGTGGAGGAATTTGAGTTTTTGAGTCTTTTTCCAAAAAAAGTTAAAATATTGAGAAAAGGGTTGTGACCCCATTTCCAATGAAAACGTGCCACGTGCCTAAGTTGAAAAGTCAAAGCGGGGGTGTGGGCCAATTTGTTCCAAATTTCCAAATCTCTAAAAAAATTGCAAAACACAAAGGGCTTCCCCCTACCCACTCCAATCTCTTCCTACCACGTGGATGGCCCGATTTCAAAGTTATAAGAGAAAATCAAACGATCTGTATTCAAACTGGAAAATCAAATGTAACGTTCACGTTGCAAGATCTAGTTTTTAACCCACCATGAGCGTTTTCTTCGCAATGGAGGAATTTGAAGAGGCATAAATGATTTGTAAAGTTGTAACCATTTTGGCATAGGATATAATGGCTCCTCAGAGCCATTCCAAGGCTAGCGATTGATTTCAAAAAGACCAAAGTGCTTTGTACCTAGAAAAGACAAAAATGCCACACTTCTTCTATTTTCCCTTCTCCTTAGAATTTCCTCTATTCTCAAAGCTCTGTACAAACTCTGCTTTAGCTTCAATAATAAAAGAAGGAATTTTCACCTCTTTGATTGAGGGATTGATTGGTACCTTGTGACCAATGAATTTTATTCGGTCTTGTAGCTTCTCCTGCAAATTTTTTTCTTCTAACTATAAATGCATGTAAATGAAATTTATAATTAATGTGTGTGGGCATCTGATATTCTACTCACAACATTAGTTTTCTCCTACCTCCATTTCCACTCCCCTTCCCCTTTCCAAGACAAATTTTATTCTCTAGTGAGACATTTCTAGCTTTTCCACAGGGTCAGTGGAGTGCCCCTGTTGGATCTCTTGGTCGAAAGGACACCATTGAAATCCACCTTTTATGCATGCACCTACGAAGTTGCACCATTCAAGTAGAGGGACTTAGATTCCTATAGCATTGGCTTGAAACCCACCAATTTTTCCACAAGACAAATTTTCTTACCAATAGGTCATAAGGAGCTACTAAAGTTGAAGGATCTCCTAAAAGCTTGAATATACATTCTTGGATCGTCTTTGCAAATCAATTTCCTATAAATTGTTTGGTATAGTAAAATTATGCATAAAGAAAATGTTGTTACATGCTAGCGATAAGTTAAATGTTGCATATGTTTACAATGATTGAATCAAGATGCTTGAAAGCCCTGAAGGATGTGATCACTTGAGTAGGAGTGGAAAGGATGTTTTAATGTTTGGAGGTCTAACTATTTAAGACCAAATAAGTGTAAACTACAGAAAACCAAAAGACAAGATTTTGCAAATCTAAACAGTCATATTCATCTTGCTCATTGAGGAAGGTGGAAAGCCTCTTTTTGTCTTGTTGTGAAGAATTTGACTCTTGAAGTCTCAAAATTGAATTTGAAGGAGATGAAAAGTTGTTAAAGGGTTTGAGAAGGTTTAGATACATCAAGGGTACGGAATGTCAAAGTTAAGGATCTCCAAGTCAAGATTGTATGAGGATTTGAAGGGTCAAAATTTGAGGATGTCAAGGGCCTCATGTTAAAAGAATGGTGAGTTAAGGAAAGGGAGTTGAAAAATTGAAATTCTTGCAATTGGGAAAAGGAAGGTGAAAGGTCAAATATATGGAGTACAAAAATGGGAATGCTCTAAGTTTTGGAAATTATTAGAAAAATCCACTTCTCTTCATTTGAATTTGATTCTAGGCATGTAGTTGGTTGTAGTGTATTGTTGAAGATGAAGTCTTTGTAATATCAAATTGATGAAGGAGAATTGTCTTACTATTTTTGGTTGAATGCCATTGAGTTTTTATTGTTGTACTTTGTTCTAAATATCAATAAAATAAAGGTTATGAGTTTGTCATGTATGCATGCAATGAAATTGTGATCAAGCACTAGGATAAGGTTACAGGTTCATTGTTTGAAGTTGAAAAGAAAATTTTTAATCACAGGACTGATTCACCCCCAATCTCAATCCATGTCATTTCGAACAGGCCTCCGCACCCACCACATTGTCTAAGTCACTAGAAATTTCAGTCCTTGAGCTCCTCAATCATGTCGTATCCTAATTAAAGGTGTGGTGATGCATACATGCCTTCTGTAAAATAAAATAAGTCCTTGTGGAATCTTGACATCAACCACTTGTAAAGGCCTTTAGACATGCCAAAGTATGATATCTCATAAATTTGTAAGACTCCATCTTTCTCCAAAATCTTTTGTCCAACATCATCGTAAATGGGTTTTTCATCTTCAGTCCTCAAATCTATCTTCTTAACCAGCTCCTTTTCGATTTCATCTTTATTTTCTTTGGTGTGGTGATTATAATCACTCACCTTACTCTCATACACATGGGAATCGATAAATGTCCCACAATCACTCCTTATGGATACCGCATTTCTAAAAACTCTCTTAAGGTGTTTCTTCCGCTTCTACCTTGGGCCTGTTCTTTCTCCCACCTCTTGTAGCCACTACAAGTTCTCTTCTTAGTGCTATTTTAACCTTTCATAACTTATCCTCGCAGAATTATGCCTTATACAACCTTTGTGAAATTGAACTTGTGTGCCCTAGTTATAGTTTTTATTTTTCAAACACTAACTCCTCGAACCCTTCTTTTGCACACCTTTCACTCACTCTAACACTTCTTATGAAGGAGCTCTATAATGGCCATTCTAAAATTCAACTATTTTGTTTTTTTATATGTCTGCACTTGCACTTCACACTCGGTGTCTCTTCAATTTATAATTTTCATCTGGAAAACTCAAATATGCAAGGTGAGAATGAAGTCACATGCACCCCTTTTATAATATTTTCTAATTTTTCTGCATTAATTTCTCTCTACCTACCACCATACTCTAGCTTTAATGACACTTTTCTACTTTTTCCGTGCATTTTCTCGCTTTCTTCCATGCCTAGTCATAACCTTTTGGCGTGTCTACTAATTCTTGGCCACAAAACTCCTTACACATGCCTCCATGTGCTAAAGTACATAACCCTTTGCACCTTATACTAAGTAGTTTCCCATGCACTGCCTACCTCATGTTACATTGTGTGATCATCATTCTTCGTGTTGGCTTCCATCCGAGAAGCTTTCCTTAAAAAAACACCATCATCTCGAGCACCTATAACACCTTTCTCCTATACGCATCCATCTTTTGAGGACATTCATATTCCAGCCCATTTATATACTTCTCTAACTACTTGTACTTGAATCTTACCACAAATATATTCTTTTTTCTTGTACCTTCTACACCCCACACTAAAAGTATGCATGGTCATTTCTACATGAATCCAATAGATAGCAATCAGCTTCTTGCGAGTAAGCACACTTATTACAACAACAAAATGAACTAAATGGACAAATAATCGCAACAATTGAAAGTAAACACATGAAAATAAAACCTAATCTAAATGGAAATGCTACCTTATTACAATCCCAAAGAATCCATAATTATAGTAGGGCTTCATTCTACTCCCATTGAAGTAACCAAACAATAAGATTCCATCCAAAGGCCTACAAATGACAAGCGTTTGATTCAAGTAACTTTGTTACCATAAAATTTCCCAACTAATGTACTTATAATTTCCTTGGGTGGCACCTTAACTTGGAATTATATAGAAGAAATATGTTTCCCACTTTAAATGTTTTTTTTACTTATGTCTATCATTCTAGGTTTTCTTCCTTTCCTTCTCAATCTTCTGTCTCCAACGTGTAATGGTGTGCCACTTATCTAATTGCATAAGTTTACTAATGAACTCTTGAAGATATTACTCATTATCTAATCCTCATATACACGTAATACACGGGGAGGGTAACATAAATTCAACAGAAATAAAACCTCTCGCACAAAACACCAACTAAAAAGGTGTGGCATTATTTATCCTCATATAAGATGTCCTATATGCCCAAAGTACAACCGATACTTTATCATCCAAATATTTTCTCCCAACATCATAAATTTTTATCAATGTCTATCCCAAAATCTTGATGAAAGATTCAGTAGTACCATTAACATATGGGTGATAAGGAGTAGCCTATATGGTGTTGTTATCAAAAATTCCCCTTCAAAGGTAATTTTGATAACCTACATTTTCTCTTGGCTTGGAATTGGGTTAACTATAAAATTTGAAAAAAATGAAGTAGTTAGAAGGATTTTACCCTTTGTTTGAGGTCCAAAAGATACTTAGCAAAACTTGGTTTTAAAATGGGTAAAAATGAGCAAAATTAAAAAGTTCCTTTGGAGGTATCCCACCTATTTTTCTAACTCCTAGAATTAAAAAAATCAAAAAGGGGCTAAGAATGTGTTTTTAGTGTATTGTGGCTAGAGTTGGGGTTCCTAGAACTAAGGTTGGGCCCGATTTGTATTATTTTGGGGTGACTCCAATGTTGTGCGGATATTTTAGATGTTGCTAGCCCAAATGGAATAAAGGTCCCTGGTCACAAGCTCCCCATGTGGCCAAAAATCCCAATTTGCAAAGGAGAAAAGGTTCCCCTTTGTTGTGCGAGAGATTTTGGGTTTTGAAGGCCCCAAGACGGAACAAATTCCATCGGGTTGTGTGTGTTCCATATGTCCACATTTTTTGCAAGGGTTAGGATGTTAGAAGTGTGGCCGAATCAAGATTTTTGGGCACCATAATTCCAAATGGAATGTGGGCCACGGGGACATAAGTTCCCACAAGCCCAAGAAAGTCATAAGTCGAGAGATGGGGAAGAGGTGAAGTGTTGCAGATGGCTTAATGAACGCGGGCCCGAGATGACCCACACGAAACTCGGGAAATCCATGAATTTGGTGCCTAAAATGGCCAATTCAGTCGATGATCAAAGGGCACAAAAAGGGAGGTTCCCCACACTCATGGTTGACCCAATTTATATAGTGGTGGGGTTGCGAGTTGGCTCACCGAGCTCATCGACCGCTTGAGTGAGGAGTTTGGATAGTGGATGTGGAGAAGTTAGGGAGCCAAAGAATAAGTGACCTAGGTTCCTCTCATTCCCAAAAGGCCTGACATATCTAAAAACCAATGAAAAATTACTCCTTTATATTGTGGAACTTGGCCGAAAAACTATGTTTTGATCATTTTGGAGCCTCGTGACTGCACCACCATAACTCAAGCTCGACTTTCCAGTTTTAATAAAATTTATATTTTTGGACTCAAAATTTGATTCTCTACAACATGGGAACAAGAAACTTGAAATTTGGTGGTGGTAGGTGGCCCAAAAACTTGAGAAACTATCCCGATTCAAATGATCACTTCAAGAAGTTCTAGGGCATTAAATGAAGATATGGGTACAAATTTTTCTCCCACAACCAAGAGTACATGGAAGCATGGGTTTTGTAGGGGTTCCCATAATTTTGGTTAGTGAATTAATGCCATTTGTTGGTGGTTGAAGAGGGAACTTGAGCTATTTCTCTTTGGGATTGATATATTGTAAAAGTAACTCATTTTTAGTAGTGAGACATATCCATTTTCTCCTCTCCTTCATAGGTTGTTGCAGGTGTTGTGAGCTCCAAACCTTCCATTTTGAGCACTTGGAAAGAGATTCATGCCTCTTTTCTTGATTGTAATGGACTGTGTCATCTATTGAAGCAATAAAATCAAGATTTGTGGTTATTTTTGCAACCCTTCCTTGTGTTCTATTACATTATTTGACATCTATACGCAATTTAAGGTATTTTGTGCATTTTAATGGTTTCTTGTATGCTTTAGATGATTGTGTTTTATTGAAATGGTGTTTTTAATGTATGTTGTAGAATGTGATGTTATAAATATCCTCTCTATCTCTATTTTTACTCCATTTTTAGTCTTGGAGAGTGTTGAAACTACCCTTATCTTGGTGTTATCACCTCACTTACTATAAGATTTATTTATTTTCATGTTCTCTCCTTCCCCCTGGTCCCTTGGAATTGATAGGATAGGATTATATTGTATTTTTCCTTTCATTAGAGGTAGTTTTTGCATTATATTAGGAAGAGGGACCAACCTACTCGACGAGTTACCTCAAGATCATGCTCTCACACCTAGAGATATCTCCATGTTACGTAGTTACACCGATTTCCTAGATAATTCATTTGTAAGAAATTTAGGGGATGTTGTAATTTGGCAATAATGGGTGTGCCACCATAAACTCTGCTAAGAGAATTCTGATTGTCTCATTCATGAAATGAGTTACTCTATCACTTGACAAGCTTAATGGGTAACCATACCTTCTTATAATATTATCCTAGAAGAATCTTGTTGCATGGCTATTGTACAATCCTTTGTAGATGTTTCCTCTACCCACCTTGTCGAGATAATATGTATAAGTAATAATCTAGAACATGTTTTTCCTACGCGTGGGTGGTGAAATAGGACCTACAAAGTCAATAGCCCACTTCTCAAAAGGTTCAACACTTGCATTAGACTGCAACAACATCTCATTTCTCGGTCCCGGGTGCTTCCAAGGTGCTAACAATGATCAAACACCTTGACATATTATTTAGTATTATTGTAAAACATTTCCCACCAAATTATAGCCATCATAATCTTGTGTGTTGTAGCATCACCAACATAATGCCCTCCTACAATCCCACCATGAGCTTCTTCCATAATTTCCTCATGATCATGCTCTAGAACACAATGACACAAATATTCATCATGGACTACCTTGTACAAATCTCCACCAATAAATTGATAAGGTATAACATATATTACAAGATGCTTCTTCTATAATGTATTCACTCCTTTAGGCACTTGTTCAAAGGCGCAAAAAGACTACAATATCCTCTAGTTCTGTAAGGCACTGCATTTACCCTAAAAATATGTGCATCGGACATAGTATCTTCAATACTCTACATGTTCTTTCCAAAATTATTCCTTGAAAAATGGTCAGGCTCTAAATTGTTCTTTCCTAGTTTTATAGCATCTCGTGAATTCAAACCCCGAGAAAATAGTAGTATCCACCTACAAATGCACCCTTGAAAAACATTCTTGTTGACCAAATAATTGAGTGTCATATGATCTCAGTAAAGAAGATGAAACATGTGGCTAAAAATTATTTTCAGAACTTGTGCAATGCACAGATCATAGAAAAATCCTCATGCTCGGTGGTTGTGTAATTCTACTCCATGGGTGTCAACTTCAGGCTTGCAAATAAAATGGGATGATATACAATTCCTTCTCTAGGTTGCACTAACACTGCACCAATTGCCATTCTAGAAGGATCAAAATGAACATGAAAGGGTTTATCCCATGAAGGAAAGCAAAAATAGGTGTAGTGGTCAACCTTTCCTTCAATGTTTCAAATGCTTGTTGTTGCACGTCACCCTAATAGAATTTTCCCTTAGCCTTCAATAATTCCTCAAGGGCGCGATAATATTTACATATCATTTAATGAATTTCCTATAATAATCAGAAATGTCCTAGAAATCCATGCACTTCACTTTGATTGTTAGGTTCTTCCAAACCCAAGATCACAACTACCTTGGCTAGGTCTACCAATAATCCTTCCTTGCAAATTATATGCCTAAGTAAAGTGCCAAACGGTGTTGCAAAGATGCACTTCTTAATGTTGAGAGAGATGCTCAAATTTTTGTACCTCTCAAACATAAGTCTCAAATTTTCACAATGGTCCTTGAATAAGCCATATATTTTCCAATCATCTAGATACACCTGCAAGAATTTATGAATAAAGTCTTGAAAGGCCTACACAATAATGTGCAAGAACACTACTGGTGCATTCTTAAGTCCAAAGGGCATAATAATATACGAAAACATTTCCCACTCAATAGTAAAAGTTGTCTTTTCTTGATCTTCCTTTGCGATGCGCACTTGATGATAACCTAAAAATCCATTTGTAAAAGAGTATATATCACACCCAATAAATCCCTTGAGGATTTATTCTATGAATGGGGTAGGAAAAGGATCAATAATGCATGAAGCATCGAGTTCTCGTAGTCCACAAAAATACTCATCCTCCCATCCTTCTTAATGATTGTGACGATGGGGCTAACCCATTCATATTCTTCAAAAGGATCAATTATACCAAACTTGATCATTTTATCAATTTACTCCTTGAATTTTATGCAAATATTATGATTCATCTTGTAATGTATCTTCCTAACTAGGCATGTGCCTTCTTTAAGCTTGATTTTCATATCACATAAAGAAGGGTGTACCCCCTTTAACTCATGATAGCCTAGCAGAAAGAAGTCCTATAATTCACGAAAAATTTCAATAATCTTAGCCACTTCCTACTCCGACCAGTAATCACCAGTAATGGACTCCTTAGGCTCTACTTATGTACCAATTTTAACCTTCTTTGTATTTATAGGAGTGTGATACGTGCCCACATTCTCATCTACAATATCCATTACCTCAAGCTATCTTCAGTGTGGTCAACATCCAGTTATCAACCTCATCTTTGTCTATCATATACACAAGTTTTCCCTTTTCCTTATCCTTCTAGGCATGAATCATCTCTTATTCATTTGTTTCCTCAATATCCAGGTGTGTCTCAAGATCAGGTTTCTCAAAAAATTATAGCATAATTTCTTTGGCCTTTGCACTATCTCCAAATGTAAGGCACTTCATAATATGTAGTGCTTCATTTACTAGAGGCTTAGTAGAAAAATAATCAAAATTATGAATCATACCTGAGGTCATATCTTTTCAACTAGTTTTTCCCTCTTCAAATCAGCATGGACATACCATGCACACTCACAACCGTGTAAGGTAGAGTAGAACTTATGCACCCAGAGTGATGGCGTAATGCCTCCTTTCTTTGTGCCCATGTTCTCTCACAATCATGGATGTGATGAGAGGTAGGATACTTCCCATGAAATTCAAAAGTTTGCGTAGGTACAATATTCGGGTGAACCTAGTAGAAAATGTGATTCTCACTTTTCACCATTGCAAAAGGCCATTTCAATTTTTTTACCACCAATGTACTATTTTATCATGTAGAGTATAAACCAACACATTTCTTCTACCCCCTTCATTATTCCATTGAGTCTCCATGACACACATAAATGTGTCAAGATTTTCTTCACTAGTGTAACTTGGTAACCAATTATTTCCTAAGTGCCTAACCATGCACGGCCTGATCATGCAAGTAATTGTGTTCTTTATTTCTCACCTAACCACTTCATACATGTCATGTGCCCAGTTTTCACAAGAAATACTTGTGGTGTCACTAACTGATTGAGCATCATCCCATTGTATCACTCCTTCCTTAGATGGCTTAGTTACCTCAAGATCTCTGATTGTGTGCACATATATCTTGTTCAAGTCCTCTTCACTCAAGGGCTCAACATACGGAGCAACCTTTGCATCTATAAAAGGTATAATGATGCACTCATCCTTGTTCTCAAAGCTAATGTACCCCTTGTTAAAGCACAAATCAACATTATTAACATAACACCAGGGGCACCCAAGTAGTGCTAGGAAGTTATCTACTTGAAAGCTCTAATACTTCAAAGTCCCTAATAAACTTGGCTATTTGAATTGTAATAGATACATATTTTAATACTCTAATAGGAATACCCTAGTTGTATTTCCCATATACAATAAATTTGAAGAAGGTTGCAATGGTGGTCTTCCCATCTGATTGCATGCATCCAACATGGGTAAATTAACCTCCTCCCCTATGTCTTAGAATGATTCTCAGAATCCATCCATCTATGAATACATTAAGTGTAATCTACTTGTCAAATTCATGATTATTTGGGGGTAGATTTGTGTAGAGTATCTACCTCTTGTGCACTGAGAACCAACGCATGGTACATTTTCTTGAAACCATTATCCTAACTATTAGGAATATCATAGTGCTCTCATTATTATATATTGTAATATTATTAATATGAGTTATATTATAACTCATTATTAATAATATAGGTTTGTTATATTGTTTCAACAATATAATTTTGTTATACCCGTAATGATATTAACGGGTTGTTTTGTTGTGTGACTTCCTGGTTTGTAGGAAGTCAGTTTTCTATTTCCATGGCTATTTATTAGCCTCGTATTATTTGTAATCTATGTTGAATACAATATCAGACAATTATTTTCCTGTGTGACAATATTGTTGTACCAATATTTGTATCGAGCAAATTTTTGTGTATGGCATGGAGTCTTAAAACTGGAGAGGGGCAATTTGTTTATTCTATTGCCCTGGCATATGAAGTCTATTAACTTGATAAGTTCATATTAATTAGTTTTTTAAATTTGTATATTTGCAGAGGGCGCTGCATATTAGAGCACGTGACCAGATCTACACCGAACGGCTCTTGCTACATACTACTCTCATATGCATGTATTGATTTACATCTATAACCTACATTGTTGTCGAGATCCCTTCACAAGCTTGTCTGAGATCTGTTTGTGCTAAGTGCCATTAAAAGTGTGAGTTTACAATCTGCGACTCTAGAGTTCAATGATTCTTGCAGATTATGTGTGAAACTGATCAGCTGAGACAATAATAGCAAGTAAAGCCATGTCATTTGGGTGCCACATGTCTCTTGGATGTTCACACTCTCAAATACGAAGCTCAGGATGGTCGACCGACATTGCCAGATTGGATTGGATTTGATTTGCATCGAATTTCATTACACACATTGCGTTCACATCTCTGATTTTCGTTGCCAATAGTTTTACAAACCAGCAAGCCATCTAACAACGAGGAGCACAAACTATTCATCTATCTATGCGTATGCAAGTATTGAGTCGGTTCAATTAATTCTTGTTTTGTTTTTTATTTAGATCTGTCATATAGACACTTGTGCTTTTTCGTTCATCATTAAGTAAGGAATCCTTTTTATTTTTGTCCAAGTAAAAAAACTAATTTCATTTTCCTATGTTGTGTAGTCTCTCATGTAGTTATCCACATTTATCAAAAGAATAATTGTCTTGTATACCATTGTCATTTTGTCGTATTTTAAAAGAGTTAAGTGTCACTATTCTCGAAAAGTAATCTTTAATTGCTTTTCATTATCGTCTTCTATGTAATAGTTGTAAATTGGTCAAGTGTTAAAGTTTCCATTCTCATATATGTCATTGTCTAAATAATTGTGTTGTCAAAATCTAGTATCATTTTGTCAAATGTTATTATTCAAAGTAGTCTCATCGTCAAAAGAGTCATTGTAAAATTTTGTAAAAATAAAACATCTTGTGGATGCATTTTCGGCGGTGACCGACGTCCTAATAAATTTTGTGGTTCACATTGTGGGGGAGACAAAATAAAGTTCAATGTGAAACTTGATGAGCTTCAAAGCCATAATCTACTGAGCTAGCAGCATGTTATTGGAGGATGGAGGCAAGAGGTAGGAGGACAATCAGTGTCCTCGAGTTCTTCACTACCTCAGAGGCCGCAAACTACTTTAGTGACATCTTTTTGTCTTTTGTGATGAATAAGAACAAATGATAATCCCTGTTCCTATGTGCAGTGCAGTGCTTGTGTGTCCCCCGAGATGATAATGATAAATTGTACCATTGATACTATTATAGGAAGTGTTCTTGATCAGAATGATTTGATGGTTGATGTGAATTGGTTGAACGGTCCCAGTTCATGTATTCATCTAATAGGTTGAATGGTCCCTGGATGATGTAGTTCCCACAGTCAGTGTTGAGGATTGAGACCATGTGCAGGCTACTTGAGCGGCATGCTTTGCTTGGTTGTCAAGATGGTGTTTTCCCCATGTTCGCACTCTAAGGGGGAATGTTAGAAATATCATAGTGCTCTCATTATTATATATTGTAATATTATTAATATGAGTTATATTATAACTCATTATTAATAATATAGGTTTGTTATATTGTTTCAACAATATAATTTTTTTATACCCGTAATGATATTAACGGGTTGTTTTGTTGTGTGACTTCCTGGTTTGTAGGAAGTCAGTTTTCTATTTCCATGGCTATTTATTAGCCTCAGTATTATTTGTAATCTATGTCGAATACAATATCGTACAATTATTTTCCGTGTGACAATATTTTTGTACCAATACTAACAAAGGGATGATGTTCTCTGGCGTAACATTCAACATACCTCTTGCAGTCATCTACATCCTTTTTGGGAGTTATACCTTATTTTCACAATCCATAATGTGTGTCCTGCTCCTTCAAGAACTGAATATCTCCCTGTAGACCCCGATGACATCCACAGCCTTGGTAAACTTCATTCTAATGTGCAACATTTGGATACTTGGCATTTATCACTTCGTACTTTGTTATAGGTGGCTTATACTTTAGATGTTCACATGTGTGCCCACCTAAGGGCGTGTAGTAACTAAAATGGGTTGTAATTCAAGATTAGGTGTTATCTTCAACATCCATTGATCTTCAACTATGTGTTGTACCTTAATCATTCCCGCACCCTTGTCTTGCTTGTGATTCTTGCTCATGTGCTCATATAAGTTAGGAAATTATTCTAACTTGTGCTACTTTCCACACCAAGAGAAAAGGTTATTCTAAGGGCACTCACGCTAATAATGATCAAAAGATCCACAAAGATAAAAAGTTCCTCTAGAAAATCCTTCTTTTCCACCACCGCAACCTCGACCTCTATATCCTCCACGAAATCCTCTATTCATGTTATCCCCATTAGTGTACCCTTCATTATGTTGTTCTCCCTGTTCCTTAGATCCACTTGCCACACTAGTATGGTGCACATCACTCTCAATGAATTCATGAATATGATCGATTAATCTATAGTCAAGCAAAGTGGTATGTGTATGGGTTTTGCAAATCTTGTAATACATGACGCATTATTCGAATCACGCACCGTAAGAGAGTGAATATACTTGTATCATGGTCCAAATGATAAATATACAATCTAACAACAAGGAACACACCGATTTGCAATGGTATTTATCCTTAATATGTCCTTCAACCTCACAATTTGTGCACTATATGCCACTGTGCATCTCATGAGCTGAATTAGCAAAGAGATTTTCCAACCTGCTTTGCCATGGCTGCAATATGTGCTTTTAATAATGGAATCACTCTAGTTTTCAAACTTCCAACTACCTCAGTGCACAAAGTTTCTTATAAGGCCTCATGTGGGTCCACATAAGGCTTATAAGAAAGTGCTCATATGACAGGGGTCAACAATCCACAAAAATACCACTATGCATATTGGCTGGGATGAATGTCATAAGATAATTTAGATAATGAAGTTTTAAAAACACATCGTATTCCCTTACACTCTCAAATAATCCTCGCTTGATGAATTTGAGTGCATTGATAATATTTTTCTCAAATTCTAGAATATGGAACTCGAGCTTAGAATCGTAGAGTGAAAAGCATCATAGTCTACCATAGTTTGACGTGGGTCATACTTTCGTACCAAATATGAATGCACCCTGTGAAGAGTAGTAGTAAATTGACTTTTTTTCTATTTGAGGTAGTGACTCCTTCAAATGGCTATAGAATCTCACACTTGTGCACATGATCTATTGCATCTTCAATGCCCTTATACTATGGCAAGTGGGGAGACATCTTATAGTAAACATGATGTGGCTAATGAGGGTGTGGACCTTGCCCACTAGATCCAAAA
This sequence comes from Taxus wallichiana var. yunnanensis, assembly GCA_018340775.1. Classification (NCBI taxonomy): domain Eukaryota; kingdom Viridiplantae; phylum Streptophyta; class Pinopsida; order Cupressales; family Taxaceae; genus Taxus; species Taxus wallichiana. The sequence continues at coordinate 544,712,950 of CM031244.1, read as the reverse complement.
CTAGAGCCCCGCCATTATTTCCTCCACCTCTTGAACTACCTGATCTACTTGATCTTGATCCTCTTGATCCTCTTGATCCACGTGACTCTCCTGTAGTGGGAACTCGAACTAGTAGATGTACTTCCTTACGTCCCAACTATAGTGCTAAACTAAACTCCCATAGTACCTGTCAATTCGTAGTACTTTAAGATGTATTCCCAATATTATGTGTGCCAACACTCTGTGTTGATAACATGTTTGAAATTATTCCTCTAATTGGTCCTCTAAACAATGATGTCGTTTTTGCTTCCATAGGTGTATATGTTGTTTGATGCACCTTCATATTCAATAGAAAATGATATCTATTGATAGCTACTAGATTACCTATACTTGCTTGCTTCTCAATGAATACTTTTGGATCTAGAACACCAAACGTAAGGGCTAGGTGGTTAGGTGGGATCAAATGTGTGCATGTAGTCCTCTTACTTTCCTTTTATGTGCTCTCATTGATGTGCTCTCATCAAAATACAAAGGGAATTCTCTATTATGCTTACCTCAGGTTGGGAGATCCTTATGCTCCAGCTCCACGTATTCCACACGAGCTTCAAATCCTTCATGAGCCATCTACCTCCATAACTCTATAGACTCCTCAACATCATGCTTCTTCACCAATTCTCTTTACTGCAATTCATTATACTTAAGCCTCCTTTCTTCTCTCTACCTTTCTTCTCGCAGGTCTACCATCTTTTACAACACCTACTCCTACCCCTGCGCATAATGGGGGATTTAGCTATCCATAGGTAGTTGCTCTAAACTTAGTATCACTATCAAGATCTTAATTTCAAAAGGAATAACATGCAAGTAATACCCTCTGGGTTTGTGTAATAATTCAAACTCAACAACTTCCAAACATGAATACATAGAGATAACATACTCCAAAGTGTAACTACACACTACACCAACCCACCAATGATCTACAAAATGATTCCAAGCTTCATTTGCATCAAACAAAGTCTGGTAATCTTCCTACATCCAAACCCTCATCATGTATCCCCAAATTTTATTTGATGTATATGCTGACAACCACTCATATAATTCTATTGGAAAAAGGATGAAAAACGTCTCATAGAGCTCATGATAGAGATGATATTCCACCCACTTACGTGCATTGAAATTAGGTCCAGAACTATATCTTCGACAAACTGATCTTTTTTGTATTCAACCTAACTTTTAATTCTCTCAAGAGTTAATCGATACGCCATATACATGCAACATCTCGATAAACGGTTTCAAATGAGGTCTTGACAATGGAACCAAAATGTAGTCACTTATTTACCCACTCAAATGCTTAGGCACACTAACACTTCATCTATAAAAATTATGGACACTCACCCGAAGTGATACTGTGTCGCTCCTTTATGGCTTGTCAAGACATTAGCATGCATGTTCATATTTACCATTACCAAAGCATACATTCAGATGTAGATCATTACAAACATCATAAGGAAACACATGTAATAAGGAAACATAATAGATCAAACCATTACTAAGATCAATTGCACTATGTGATCACCATATTCAAATACATCAATTACCAGAATCCAACCACAATTATCCATTCATAACATAAAGATTACATCATAGAAGATGAATACATAATAATAGTCATAAAAATTCCTGCACCCTAGAACATCAGAGAAACATAACTCTATTACATCACGGTTCTTGTACATGGTGCCCAAAACAATGCGAACAATACATACATAGATTGTATGTATTCTCAAAATAGGTGACATGCCCAAAATAACCATGCACTATCAGTGCATGTTTTTATAAAAAGGATAATAATATATTAATCTATAAATAAACTCTACTTTAATCCTATTATTAATATGATCCATGCATGACCTTTGATCTCCACTTTACTCCCAAAATAGCTCTTGCTTAGCCATGAAGTCTTCTTTATTTTATCTTTACTTAGGCCGCACTCCAACTGTTTTTCCTATTTTTATCTTGTGACTTGTGAAATCAGCTATGTCCTGGTTGATACTTTCTTAGGCACACCCTACTTCAATCGACACTTGTGCGTGTCTACACGCCCCACTTATGTGCCTAAGCTGCTCCGCGTGCCCTCTTAATTCTTGGCAAATTCAGCCAACCCAACACTTCTCATCCTATTCATCTTCTACAAGTACCTCACTCAAAGCTTCTTCTTCATACACATTTTATTATGCTTCTCATCTCAGATACACCTCTCAACCATTTACACTTTCATGATCACTAACTACGTAAAATTGTAGTCCTTGATGCATTAGATGCATATTTTGATTTATATATATATTCATGCCCTTACTAAACCTTCAATGGTATGTTAATCAAAAACAACATACTCGTACACTCTTAGAAATTTATATATTTGGAAATAACCTTATTTTGCACCCATTCATTTTCCATCTTGCAACTCGTTGTGTATTTTCTCATTCAACTCGTACAAGTATGAGTTGAATGACATCATTCCAACATGTTCAGGAAATAATTACATCTAATTGAATACCAGTTTTAAGTACACACCTTACACAACCTATCATGGAAGATTTAACCTTCATGTAGATCGAATAACTCCTAAACTTGATGTACAATCAAGAGATTCTTCTACTACAATCGAAATCGACATTTGACATATTCTTATGTAACTTCCCTATCATTTTTGTTTTCTTCGTTTTGGAGAGTTCCCTTTGTCTTCTATCTGACTTACACACATGGAAAAGTGTTCCAAACATGAATGTATGTTACAAAACTCCTCTTCTCACTCTATAACCTCTTGATATGCCTTCCATCTTGCCATTTCTTCTTCATGCTTCATTGGAGCTTCAAACTTGGTCATGGAGGACTGAAAAATTACAGTCATGGAAGTGCTTCATCAAACTCAATGCATGCACATTCAAACCATTATAAATTATGGATATGATAGTATATGATCTGTATATCACCTTCAAGTGCAAATATTTTCTCCATCACTCTCATTCAAACAAAAAGATGCTGATTTTGGAAAGAAAAAAACAAGGATTCAAAACTCATAATTTTGCCTCCATAAAGCAAGCTTGAACATGCATTTAAACAATCCTTCATGTATTCTAGTCAACATTCATGGATATTTTTATGTCTTAGGTAGCTTATCAAGACCATACCTTGTTTCATTCCATGGAAAATAACTCAATTTTGCATGATTTCCAAGACACACTCAAGTAGGGTTTTGAGATTCAAAGACTAGTCTTCAAAAGTGAGTTGGTCTACTTATGTAAACCTCTATTCATAGATTATAATTAACTTTTATGAGAATTTCCTATCCTTGTTCAACTTACCACACCAATTTCAATCATCAACTCAAGATATATGGCCATGATATTCAAATAATTTTGGGACTCGTGTGTATTGGTTCTTAAGACACCAAAACCCGTCTTGACTTGGAGCCTCCTTACATAAATTTAATTTTAGGACCAACAAGTACATCAAATGGGGTCCCTACTCCATCTTCAAATGTTTTGAGAGAGGGGTTGTGAAGATAAATTCACAAGATAATCTCAGTTTCTCAACCTTCTTAACTAGGCATATAGGGAAGTTGTAGACATTGAATTTTTCATCATGAAAGAACTTTACCAAACTGAGCCAAGAATGCTCACATCTCATTTATAAAACTCTCAAGCTGATCAAGACTAAAAGCAACATCAACAATGTTCATTTCATCATGAGCACCTCCATTTCACCATCACTAGCTTTGTATACTAGCTTTCTTAGTAGTAGGTCTGAGAGAAACTCTTGTATCATTAATTATCTTCACATAATCACCTTGTATTATTACTTGGGAATTGAGAGAACATCACAAGGTTCTTGGAACACTTCACCTTTCATTGTGACTCCATCATTTATTCTTTGTATAGTGAAATCTATACAAAAACATGTTTTATTATAGGGCCCACCATGTTTCATGAGCTCAAACCACCATGGAAATATACTTTGAGGAATTGTATTCAAGATCAAATCATTACCCAGGACAAACAGTCCCAATGTGGCACCTAAACAAACAATTTTCTCCATACAGCTTTCAACTAGGTTTTAGGAGGATTTTATGTAGTGCCAAAAAATGGATAAAACTTTCTTATCCTTCATGTTGAATTCAAAAAAATTGCATAATCTTTGTCTCTCGAATTTCTTCAAAAATTTCTCTTATGAATTATCTTAACAATGTTTTTCAATTTAGATCAAATGCTAATAATTCAAAGCACTTTGTTTTGGCATACCTTGCTAAGCCCGGTTTTGAAAAAAATCAATTTCTTGCACAAAACTCATCCTATCATCCTCAATTTGTTTACACTCATTCATGACTACCTCCTCCATGATCTTCAATGGAAAATTTGTAATGTTTCACCATGGAACTTCCAAACCCATCTCATTTGGGAAGGATTTGGTCTCTAGTTTTGAGGAATCATGCACTATCATGGATGCTCGAAATGCCTCTTGATAAACTTGTGAATCCTTAATAAAATCACATACTATCATGTAATTATCATGATATTCTTGGTTAGTAGCCTTCTTCCTTTACTCCACCATGTCAGTCCATTTGCTAACTAGGCACGCTTAACTAGGATAGTCTCACCAATTCCACCCATGTACCCCTATATTCATACTTCTTACCTTGTTTCCACATCATATACATGGTATACCATGTATGAAATTATCCTAGTATTCTATCACATCATCACCCTTCCCTGTACTAGTCACTAGCTGCTCAATAAGTCAATGCTTAATCGGGTGTTCTCGAGCCTTTGTCATGTCCCGCCGTGTTAAATTCATTCCAAGATCCCTATATCTCTCTTGAATTCTACCTTGTCATTAATGTGCCTTTTTCATCAATTAAAAATCACTATACACATACCAACATCTACATCTCCTTTTATCATTCCTTTTACAAAGGAAAACTACATTGATCTGAAGATCCTTTTGAAACTTCAACGTTCTAGATCCGTTTTTCCACCCAAACTTAAAATTCTCAAAAAGGTATTGGAGAATATGAATTCCAAAATACTTTATATATTTACAAATTACCTTTATCACAACAAATATATTGCAATCATGATCCTCCCCATCTTAAGGAAACTTCCATTTACAATCTTGGTACAACTTGTTGGAAACAGTTTGGATATCTAGATTATGAATACATTCAAGGTTATGCGGGATCTTGGTTATACAAAATTTGGCTAGCTACATGCTACAAATCTCTTGATTACAATAAAGCACATAAAATGATGATAAACATGCAGTGGAAAGGAAAATGACTTGGAAAAAATGAACATGGTCATCTTGAGCCTATCATGTAGATAGAAAATCTCTATCGTTATGGCTTAGGTTTTGGACCTTTGAAACTATGCCTATAATATTTGATGTAACAACTAGTGGTGAGGACACTGACTCATACATTGAGACAAGTTACACACATAACATCTTTGATGACTTAGCCAACACTATTTCATTCAAATACCTTTTTGTTCATGGCATTGATTTTGACATTGTATACCCTTGTCTCATTAATTAGGACCAACAAAATCACATATATATGGATCTATTTCAAAAGGATGAAGACATTGAAGATTTCCTCTAGATTCAAGGCCCTATTCCCATTTCCAATCACAAGAAGGGACTCAATATCGACCTAAATGTAGATGCTTATTTTGGTGAAGAACTCAAGTAGTGAAAATAAGAAAAGATGAAAATTGAAAAAATGAAAAAAATGTTATAGTGAAAACTTCATTGAGGCACTATTTGAGAAAAAAAATGAAAGAGAGAAAAAGAAAAATTATGTATATCCTTATGAAAACCTTTATGAGGTGCTAGTGAGAGGGGAATCTCCTTTAAATCAAAGAGAGGATCTACATCAACCTACAACATATTTTAGAGAAAAATACACATTTAAAGTGATAGTATAAGACACCATCAACATCAACATTATTACAAGTGATCATATTAAGCTCTCAAAAATTTATAGAAGTCTAACAAAAATATAAATAGAAGCCTTTACAACACTACTCGTTGAACTCCAAGATGTCTATACATTGTCATATAAGGATATGTAAGGGTTGGATCCTTCCTTTATGATACATCATCTTGTGGTTCATTCGAAAAAAATCCTATATAATAGAAACTCAGAAAAATGCATCCTAAAGTTGAATTACTTATCAAAGCAAAAATACAAAAACTCCTAGAAGAAGGTTTCATTAGACCCAATGCATATTTAGAGTGGATATCAAACATTGTACTAGTTTCCAAAAAAACCATGGGTATCATAATCTATACAAACTTTCATGACATAAACAAAGCATGTCCAAAAGATGACTTACCATTAAAAATATTAACATGATCATTGATTCTACAATAGGCCATGAAATGCTCTCCTTAATGGATGGTTTTTCTCATTTTAATCAGATCTAAATTTCTAAAGGGGTCAACCCAAAACAACTTTGACTACTCCATAGGGGATATTTTGTTATAAGTTCATGCCTTTTAGCCTAAAAATGTAGGAGCTACTTATCGAGATCCATGAAATTCATCTTCCATGACATGCTACATGACATAATGGAATACTATGTAGATGATATCCTAGCAAAGTCCAAAACAAGAGTTGATCATCTAGTAGTTTTGAGACGCATCTTTGAAAGGTTGAGTGAATACAAGGTTAGGATTAATCTAAAAAAAAATTTATTTGGTGTAACTTATAGAAAACTCTTGGGATTCATAGTATAAATAAGAGGTATTGAAGTTTCTCTCACAAAATTCAAAGATATCATGGAAATTCCTCCTCTATAAAATATTAGACAATTATGAGTTCTCCATGGTAAAATACAATCCATCATATGTTTCATCTCACAACTAGTAGAAAAGAGTCATCACTTCAATCAGTTTCTCAAGAAATATGTACCATTCAAATGTAGTCAATAATGTCAAGATTATTTCTCTAAGATGATATAATATCCATCAAATCCTTTGGTACTTATTTCACTTGTTCTAATAAAACAAATGCTTCTCTATACGTCACCACAAAATTTTCAATATGGGCATGTTAGCCCAACACAATGATTAAGGACAAGAACAAGTTGTTTAATATCTTAGTAAGAACTTTATTGATCAAGAAATCAAATATTACCAGGTTGAGAAGGTATGCTTAGTTGTAGTTTTCAAATTTCTTAAGATACATCATTATTTTCTCAATCATACGACTAAGCTTGTCGTAAAAGTATATCCACTCAAGTATCTCATATCCCGCCATATTCTAAGCGTAAGAATGTTTAGTTGTGTTGTTGTACTCATTGAATTTGACATTGAATTTGTCAATGAAAAGGAAATTATTAGACAAGCCCTTACCAATCACCTTGCTGCAACACCTCTACTAGGTTTAGAACCTCTTCACTTTGAATTTCTAGATAAAGAACTATTGAATGTAGATGTAATTACCTCTTAGACTCTATATTTTGATGGATCTTATAATATCCATATATCAAGAGTAGGAATCATACTACTCACACAAGATCATGATGTCATTCCAAAATATTTTGGTATTGAATTCCCTTGTACTAACAATGTTTCTGAATATGAATCTCTCATAGCTAGTTTAAAGTTTTCCATTTCATGGAATATCAAGATGTTAACAGTTTATTGTGATTATCTCTTCATCATCAATCAAGTTAACAATGAATAACAAGTAAAATATGACAAATTAATCCCCTACAAGATCAAGGTTGATATCCTTTAAGGTTAATATTAACTTATCACATTTTAATAAGTTCCTTGTATACAAAACAAATTAGAAAATTTCATTTAAACTATCGGATCTCTTCTTGAGTTTGGTCGAAATCAAACACATAATGAGTTTCTCATAAAACATATTCTAATTATGGATTACCATTTTCCTAGGTCCAATATGATATATGAAGTAGTTGGTCCTGATAACCATCGGTATCATGATATTTACACCTTCATCCATGACAAAAAATTCCCTTACAACATGAACAATTAAAAAAATGATCCCTAACACAAAATTCTTCATGCTAAACTATCCTCATTTGACACCCTATATCAAAGAGGATATGACAGAAATCTCCTAAGATGTATAAATAAAGAAGAATCAAACCAAACCCTTTATGGAAAATGGTGTTTTCATTGATGTCAATAGGTGTCATTGATGTCAAAAGGAGAAAGGAACATGAAGGTTGATTGGTATTGTCCTTCATTATTGTCATGTCATGGTGAGTTGCTTGGTCTAGTTGTCATTGATGAGGTGGCATGGTGTTTTTAAGGAGTGATTTTTTTGTTTTTGATGATGTCATGAAGCTTGTTGAAGGATCTTGTAGGTGGGAAAGAGTGATGAAGTCATGAGGAGGTCAGCATGGAAGGTGCAAGCATGATCAAGAAGCCTAATTAGGAGACCTATTCAACAGGATGGTGTGTTATTGTGGTGAACATGTATGTAGTAGTTAGATAATAATTTTGAGAGTGTGGAGAACATGAGGATGAGGTGTAGAGACACTCACAAGTGTATCAAAGTGTGTTTACAGGTCTAACTCATGTTTTCTAGGTCTGGACCTAGAATTATTCTTGATCCTAGGTGGCCAAATAAGGCTGATATGTTTATGAGAAAATTAGGAAAAGGTGATCATTTGGAAAGGTGTATTAGGGTGTCCTAGAGGTGTGGGAAAATTTTTAGGCCTTGGTTTGAAGGAATTGGAAAAGAATTATTTTTTCCTCTACCGAACTTCTAGAAAGTGAGAAACCTAGCTCAAGAAGGAATGTTTGATGTTCATTGGCACATGTAAAGTCTTCATGGGAGGATAAATTATTCATGTTAGTTTGTTAAGGGTCTTGGATAAATGTTCATAGTATTATTTTGTGGTTTAAGGGAAAATATTTATGAACAATCATTAAGAAGGTAAGGTGGTCTAAAACCCTTCTTAAACCCTAGTTAGGTAGCAATGGAGGAGATATTGTTCAAACATTACTAGAATGGTTTTTATTGGATAATATAATGATTTTAGGTTGTAGAGGACTCCTCCATATTTCTCCAAGTGGCATTTAGGTGTCATGACAATATGTGGACCCACAAAAATCATAGGTTTCTAAAGATGTTGTGTTTACGATTAGGTTTTTTATTGGACCTATTGAATAAATTGATGTTTGAGGAAGTATGGAATCCATAATACATATCTAGGGTGTTTTCATGACATGTTTTTCCCTTTTGAGGTTTTTTGAATTCTATCTTGCAAGACTACTTTCTGGGGTGAAATGGCAATTTTCGGTGACTGGTTGTAAAGGTGTTCTTGGGCTATTATAGTCCAAGTGACGGTGGCTAAAAAAATTTATTATGACCTTTCGTTCATGATATTTCTATTCATGTTTCATACTTGTATGGTTTAGGTGATTTGATGACAATTTTGCTTCATTCTTGAGGACTGGTTTTGTAGGTCACAAACCTAAGTGATGAGAGTTGTTCTTATTGGTGGCTTCATAGCGTGTTATGATGGTGCAGAAGTGTAAAAACATTTGGAGGTTGGTAGAAGACTTATAATTTTTGTTACGTGGTTTCAAATGTTTGGTAAAGGTCATGTTTTCCAAGAATACCTTTGTCTTGGTGAAGGAGGCATTTTAGGCTTTTAGGCCTAACTAGGTCCTAAGGAGGGATTTATCTTTCATATACTATTGCTGACCTTATTAGGTGTATGAATGATTTTCTTATGATATATTCTTGTATTTTTAAGTGTATTTTAACTATGATGGCTGACCTAGATGTAATTGATGCTAAAGTTATGTATATAAGCATTTTCCTAGGCATATTTGTTGTGGTCGGGTGAGTATGAGAAAGTACAAGTAAGAGGGTAGTTTTAAGAGGTGAAGAAGGTATTTATGACAATCAAGAGAGTGCAGAGAATATTTTATCAAGGGATAATACATGGTGAGCATATGGTGTTCAAGGTTAGATGACCTAATCAACTTGGTGAAGAAGTTCTTGAGCGAGTTAGCCCAGAAGATATTTTTGAAGAAGATAGAAGGAAGGAGAGATAAATTGGTACCTTCATTACTTGTGGAAATATTCTATAGGTGAAAAAACAATTCAGGTGGTTGAGTCATCTAATGGGTTGGTGCTCCTTGTTGGGTTGGTGTTCAACTAATTTGTATTCATTAACGTAATAAAGCTTTATTTCAAAGTGGGTTTTATTCCCTTCAATGGTTTCCCACTTATATTTGGTGTACTTGTGTTCTTGTGTTCATTTTCTCATGTGTATGGTTATGATTCTTGGTGAATGCATGTTTAATGGTTAATGATAATTGATGAATGCTAAATTGAATGTGAAATAAAGTTTTAGGGCACAATAATTCACCCCCCATTCATTGGTTGTGCTTCTAAAAATCATAGTCTAAATACATATTGGTTTATGTGGCATCCACATAAGTGGCATGGTTCTAGCTAAAATAGTTTATGTGTGGGTTATTATTAGCCCACTACGGAGTCTAGTTCTTACAAATTTGTTAAAAAGTGTTTGACATTTCAAAAACATGGAAATATAATTCATGCACCCTCATAATCTCTTCAACCTATCAATACACCTTGAACCTTTTCTCGATAGGAGCTTAACCTTGAAGGAAAAATAAAACCCACATATTCTAATGACCACACGTTCATAATAACTACAACCAAATATTTTACCTAGTGGGTAGAGGTCGTGACTCTCACTTACATTAATGGTACTAATATTTCCAAATTTATATTTAACCATCTCATTTTTCATTTTGGCATCCCTTCCTCCTTGTTACAAATAATGGTACATCCTTCAAAAATAAAAATTTTAAGGTGCTATCCAAACACTTTCACATATGCCTCAAATGGTCCTCTTCATATTATCCCTAGTGCAATAGCTAAGTAGAAGCATCAAACAAAATGCCCAAATCCATTTTAGAAAATATTTTCAACAAACATGGTCACAATTGGCATACATAACTATATATTTCCATTTGGTACTATTGTACATTATTCTATACTCTAACAAGAGCTACACCCTTTTCACTCATATATGGAACTAAAGTTGTGTTACCCATAGAGGTTGATCTCCCATCACTCCGAATATCCCTTCAAGAATTGATCACATCGAGACCGTATGAACATTACATTTTTCTATATATGGTGAAAATTTAGGGATGGTGGAGATTGAGACCCATATCAATAGGATTTGATCATATATTTTGGATAGGTACATACCGAGATAGGGTTCTGCGACAACTAGGAGTGATTTAGGACATCCTGGGGAGAGAAATGGTTTGTGTAGGTGGCATGAGATACTATGGATTTTGGGAAAAAATCAGGTCTAGTGTAGTAAGGGCCAATTTTTGGGGTGTATTAGCGCATGCATGTTATGCACAAGTAGATTTTGGATCCTGGAGTATTAACAAATTATGTGGTACGTTATGTAGGTATTATTGGCATGTGGATGTTGAGTTATCATTGATTTGAAAGGAATATTAAAGAAAAATAATAATACAAGAAATCTAGATTGAACTTGGAATGATATTGACAAAGTAGGACAAGTCATTGGCTTGAGAACACCTGAGTAAGCACTGACTTCTTGAGTAGATAATGATCGGTACAAGCAAGGTGATGATGTAATAGAATATGACTATTATATCACATATATTATAGCATGTATATGATGTGGAAACAAGGTTATAAGGATGAATACAGGGGCACATGAGTTGAATTTGTCAGACTAGCTCAATTCAGGATGCATAATCCCTAGGCATAGTTAACAAAGTGGCCTAGAATGGTGGATCTAATGCTCGATGCTGATGGTAAGGCATGGTAGAGGTATAAAACACATAATAGGACATGTTTAAGGGTCTACATGGTGAAGAAAATGACAGACATGGCGAGTTGCAGTGTAAACTAGCCCAAATTGGCCTATTTCAAGCACCTAACATGAGGGTGTGAAGAAAAATACATATATCAAGAAAATAAACCCATGGTAAGTGTGTAGTGACATAGTCAAGATTCCTCAAATGAATCTACATGTCACAAATCAACAATAAGATGCATTTTTAGGGTCATTGGTAGGACTTCCCTTCAAGATAAACATGTTTAACATGCACAAATGAGATTGGTAAAGAATTTACATGTGAATTTTGAAAAATTATCCACTTGAGATCATGGAGGAGGTATTCATGAAGGTGTGGACCAAATTTTAGGACCTGAGGAGGAGTTTTGTGCAAGATATTGTAATTTTACCAAAACCGGGTTAAGTAAGGTATGCTAAAACTATGACTTCTTAACATTCAATATAAATTGTGGAGCCTCCTTCAGATAAATCATAAGAGAAAATTTTTAATATCATAGAGATAAAAATATTTTGTAAAAATTCTAAGGCCAAAAGGATAATAAATAAGAAATTTCTATTCATTTTTGTGAAACTGTCTGAAACCCTCCTAAACACATGTTGAAAGAGGTATGGAGAAAATTGTCTAGTAGGTAAAAAAATGGAAATTTTTTATTTTTTATGAACTTGAGCTTATATATAATTCATCATAGTATATTTCCATGGTGCTTTTAGCTCTTGACTCATGGTGGACCCTACAAGAAAATAATCATTTTGTGAAATGTTCAATGCACAAACAAAATTTGTAAGGGAACATATGCTTAAATTTTTGGTGAAGGATTATGGGGTGTGTTCTCTGTATTAATTAATTCATTTTATTTTTTCATTTGGAGAAAATGTGATGATACAGGTACATTTTCATTCCTAGCACTAATAAATCCTAGAATGCAAGACTAGCCTTGAAGTTATGAAGAGTATACATGATGAATTGCATCATAAAGTGATTGTTTTTGTCTTTAATAAAATTAATGTGTTCCATATGATATTTTAGTGATCTTTTTTTGTTTTATGAAGAGTTTTCATGCATGAGATTGAGTGATCCAAAATTGACTTCTTGATCTAGTGAAGAAGTTTGTTGCTATAGGTGAGTAGATGGAGTTTTGTTCAAAAAAAGTATACTTTTGAATGCTTGTACAAGTTTTGTATGATGTCCTTGAACTACTCAAAGTGTTATTTGAGCTTGGAGAACACTTTGAAGGTGTTTAAACATAAGAAGTTAAAGACTAGTTTTTAAGCTCCTAGAACACAGTCAGACCAGTTTGAGAAATGAAGTTGGTTGAGTGACTTATCCCTTGATTTAGTGAAATAAATGAGTATTTCCATAAATAATACTTTAATATATTTATGTTGATGTATGATAGGTGATTGGATGATAAGTTTTAGTTCTCCAAACAATCAAATTTTGAAGACAATTTTTATGTGCATGAAATCTCAAGTATACCTTGATCAAATCAAGTATCATATGGCATGAATGAAGAAAGTGATGGTTACTCAAGTCCTTGAAGGTGGACTAGAGATTAAATTTAACTCTCCCAAAGCCTTTGTGGATCTTGAAACTAAAAATTCAATGTTAAAAGAGCATGTACCATGACTATGATTTTTAGTACCTCCATGACCAAATTTAGAGCTCTATGGAAGTTCAAGAAGAAATGACGAGTGAAGAAGTGTTTCAATGAGTTATAAAGATAAATAAGTATTTTTATAATGTGGATGCATGATATAAAAACTTTTCATCAAGTTCCTTTGGCCACATGTCAATATTCCTACGTGAGGTAATAAGACAAAAAAACATGTGATTACTAAAAGAGATGGTAGAAGTCGGATGTCATTGTAAGAGGAATATAGATTCAGTTGTGCAACGAATTTAGGTTTTTTTTCGATGATCCACATTAAGGTTAAAAATTCCATGACAGGTTGGTTCATATGTGTACTTGAAACTGACATTGAATCAGATGTAATTAATGTTAGTGGATAATTTTGTGATTTCATTTAATCCTCCTTTGTACAAGTTCAAAAGAGAGATAAATGAAGGGTCATTGAATGTGAAGTGAAAATGAAATTTGAATTGATATTCATTCATGATAAAAAAATCCTCCTTGTGCATGTTAATTGTATTTGATGGATATTTTATTGAAGGGGTAGAAAATTTGATGAAAATCAAAGGTTGATCTAATGTATAGATGAATGAAATTTTGCATTAATGGTGAGAACATGAAAGTGCGGATGTTTGAGAAGATATGGTATGGAGTAAGGTAAATTTGAGTGGGGTACTTATAGCTGATGAAGGAGATTGAAAAGAAATGAATTTTATTTTAGGAAGTGGTCATAATTAGTTTTGAGAGATAACACAAGAAAAGGGATCAAACATTGTGTAGAAGTTTGAGTGGATGCTCACCACTTAGGGAGTTGATGCTTCCTTGTAAGTGGCAGCTTAGATAAGATCAATTTGAAGCTTAGTTGAATTGTTGGGAGTTGAATCTTTCATGCAAGTATAAGCTTCCTAAAGGTCAAGTGGCAAATTTACTAAATTTTGGAGTTGCAGCTCCAAGTTGAGTGGAGGATCAACATGAAATTAATGTAACATTTACATGACATTTGTGTTTAAGCTAGTTCTTTGGTTTCAGTGGATTTTTCTCCCTTGAAGGGTTTCCCGCATTAAATTAGGTGTCTCTATGTATGATAATTTTTGATTGTTTATGTATGATTATGTGTGTTCATTATAATAAGGTTAAGGAAATTGAATTTTTTTGTAAAAATTTAAATAAGAACTAATTAAACCCCCTCTTAGTGCCTAGAATTTCAAACAATCAAGTAACATATCTTGGTTCTCTTGAATTAAGTTTAAAAACTTGGAGGGTTTCCTCTTTAAACAAAAGCATGGCTATAGAGTTAATTTCTAGAAACAAATCAAGAGATGAGTATGTCGGTGAGGATTAAATCTCAGATGAAGATTATGTTGAAGTGAATCTTGAATCAGAATCGATAAGTGCCCTAGAGGAATTAAAACACCAAAGGAAAAATAACCACAAATTGAAGATAATGGTGAAATAATATGAAGAGAAAATCAATCTTCTTTAGGAAAGGAAAAATTAGAAATATGAAGATGGAATCAAAGAACTTGAAGCACAATTGGAGCTGATCTCAACATCTCTCAAAGTCAAAGAGGAAGATTACCTCAAAGTCAATACAAAACTGAAATCTCAAGTTGATAAAGTGATAAAATATCTTAATGTCAAAGATGACACTTGCATGAGACATGAAGAATAACTGATATCCTTGAGATCTAAACTAGAAGAAGAAAAAGAATGACTGAAAATGTATGGCAAGATGGAAAATAACTTTGAATCTTTGAATGGAATGCTAGATAGACAAAAAGTAGAAGGTGACAAGATAATAATAGGATTCACAAAATAACCCATGAAGAATCTGTGAAGATGACAAGAATAGTCCAAGTTAACAATCAAACATGGATATGAACCATGGGACAAATTCAAGAAGGCATAAATCAACTAGGCAAGGAAATGCATTCAAGTATGAAAGAATATTTAATGGTTATTATTTCTCTTGTCACAATTTTAGACAAAAAGATTAAAAATGTAGGAAGCATGTCATGAATGACCATCCATGGATGGATAGTAGATATGGGAAAAATAATAATAGAGTATGATTAAATTGTAAAGTGAAAGGTCACATAGTTCAATCTTTGCATGTATGAACCAGAAAATAAGATTTGGAGAATACGAGACTCAAGAGGTATGAATAAGATAGTTTTCTATAACTATAACAGGATTGGACATGTTTCTAGTAATTTTTATGGTCATGAGAGTGCTAAGTATGGTTGAATCTCATTCCATACCCATATAGAAGCAAGAATCAAGTTGTGTGTTTCAATTTTCATAAACTTGGACACTTTGCAAAGAATTGTTATCAAAATCCTCCTAGACATAGCAATAGAACTCAAGAAAGAAAAAGGTAGGTTAAGAACGTATACAAAGTAAAATCCAATCCTAAGAGTGATTCAAAGAAATTCATGGGAGATACCAACCCAAGCAAGATATCAGAAAGTGGTGATGAAATTGAGAAATATGATAACAAGTCGGTGTCAGTCATGAAGAACATCCATTCATAGTCAGGAGAATACAAGGGAATGAAATCCATCATACATGTTTTACAAGAATTCAATCAGGAGATGAATAATTAGGAGATGGAATCATCACATCTAGCAGTACATCTAAGAATGTGGACAAGGATTTAAATGCAAGAAAAGAAAGGATAAAGTCATCATGCTCCTTTGATGATTATTTATTGTTTTAGTGAGCCAACGAGAAAGTGAGTTCCTTCTCCAAGATTCTAGAAGGCATGTGCTATTTTGAAGAATCAATGGTGTGCTCTTGAATGTATACTACCATCAGTAGAAGATAATCAAAGGGTCCACAAAGGTGCAAGTATGTGAAAAGTCACAAGGTATGCTTATCTAGCTTCTAGCTCCTTCCTAAAAGTATATGAAATAAATATTGAAGTATTCATTGGTCATTATTGAGTATTCATGCAAAGAAATTGTTTGAGTGAGGCTCAACGTATGTGTTAGTATAAATATTGTTGTAAAATGTCTTTGAGAGCATGTATGGGTATAATAATAGGTCTATGATAAATTAAACCACCATATCCTAGTCAACTATCTAAAAATTGTTTAAATATCCTATCGCATCTTACAAGAAAAGTTTCTTAAATCAAATGATCGGTTGATAGTGTTTTATGATCTGAAATAGATCTTAATTATGAAAGGAGAAAAGTAGGTTTGTCAAGGTTTGTCCAAAAGTGTCAAGTTTTGTTCTCAAAAAGTCCTGCTCTAGTTTGCATAATAGTTCATATTATTCTCTAAGTCTTCAAAGTACAATGTTGTGTTATGATGTCTAGTCTAAAAAAATCTAGTCTATAAGATGGTCAAATAAGTTTCCTAAATGAGTCTCAAGTGCTCTTGGTCAAGTCACAAGAATAATTGATTAAGTTCAAGATAAATATCTAACCTTGTAAACCTTGAGAAGTCACAGTTAGGTCCTAAGGTATTCATATGTTACAAAGTGATCATGGGTTGATCTTGAAGTCTGAGAAAATGATAGAGGTTTTTACATTGTATAATTGATATGCCATGTGGTAGGTTAATGAGTAAAATCATTTGGAAAGAAAATATTGGATCATCAAGAAATAATGAAGGAAATCACGTGAAAATGAAAATAACTAGAACATAACTTCACTCAAATGAAGTGTAGAAGTATGCTCTACCATGTATGAGTTATCAAAGTAGATGGTAGATTGATCAAAATATGATGTCATTAATCTACAAAGTGATTGACAGAAAATGGTAATCATCTGAGAGAAGAAGGTTTAAGACATATCTATTATGTAAGTCAATCACTCTTCTCTTAGTGTGATCACAAGTGAATATAAGAAGTGAAAATGGTTTATTGGACTCACAGTCACAACAAGGAACCTTGATATATAATAGATTAAGCACCTTATGTTAGATTAGTCCTCAATGATAAGTTAATAAGCCTTGGTAGAAGAGGTTAGACTTCAAGGGGGATCAAAGGATTTTAAAGAAAGACTTGATCCTTCTTAAGCAATATTCCTATTCTCAAGATGCTTGAAACCCTCCCAAGGGTTTTACACAATTCAATATTTTAAAGACTACGAAAATGAGTTTAGAGCTTTGAATATTGTTCTAGTACAAGAATTTTTCAATACAATAATTTAATAGTATTTAGGGCAATTGAGGTGATTTAATAAGTCCGTAATGGACCATATATATGTTGTGAATGCCTTGAAACATGTGATAAGATGATAAATAAATGTTAAAGATAATTCAAAGCTCCAGGAAATGTTACAAAGCTAGGGTTTGAATTCAGATTATAATGATATTTTGACAATTGACATACGTTGAATCTTAACCATTCTTGGTGTTAGAGGTATGAAAAAGGTTTAATGAAGATTTATACATAGTTTGACTTCTTGAAAAGGAGTTTTGAGAAGATTTAAGGCATTAAATATAGTCATCTCAATTGCACATAGTCATGGTACCTTGTTGAGGGTTTGTATATGCTTGATCTTTGCTATAAAATAATCCTTCCTCCTTTAATACTATTGGTATTGTAAAATATTGAGGATTTGTCAATGTTTGCATGAAAAAAATAGTCTAATAGATAAATAAAGTACTTAGTGTGGAAGAAAACATAGTATGTTAGTTCTTGACTATGCATACATAGTTAGAGGGTTTAAAGTGATGTTTTCTAGTGTAATCCTTGAATATTTGTCTCTATGGACTATTGAGGAATGTGGAAGAGTAAACAAAATAATTATTTCTTGTTGATAAACAAAGTGTATGTAAGGACATCTTACTCTAAGACAAGAGGATTGAAAACATTGTAGACTTTGTAAACTTTGTCATACATGTGAAAAGAGGGTCTATCTACATGAAACCCTAGGTGTTCATATTCATAAAGAATACATTGTCATGATACAATAATGTTGATGATGTTGATGAGTAGGATATAATGACATGTTGATAGAGCACATCATAGTATAAGGATGTTGATGGTGGTTGAAATTCCAAATTTACATTCTAGAGGTCTAAATTGCTCACCTACAGGTATGAGAACATTTTCTAAGGTAGGTGAAGTCATTTATGATGACCAAGAAAGTGTTTTTAAGAGTTAAGGAAGCCTAATAAAGGACTGTGAAATCTATAAAGATTCATAAATTGAAAGATATATTATTTGAACTCACTCTTGAGAGGACAATGGTAATGCTGAGGAAAGAATGACATGTCACAACTTTCATGATGAATTGTGTTAATGTGTAAGAGGTTGAAGAAGCTAAGGTAATCATTATCCCTAGGAGGTGTGTTGGCTATATTTTATGCATGGTTAGATACACAAACCTAGGTATTCATGGGATAAATCCCCTTCATTTAATGGTGAAGCTCCGTGTGAGTTATTTGTTTATTCTATGGCCTATTTAAACTAAATTTTGGGTATTACTTTAATTGAATAACTCATGAACCATAGCTAAACAACTTGGCAAAGCAAGTAAATAGCAGTTGTATGGTAACTAGAAGAAGTAGAAATGGAAAGCAGAAACTGGAAGCAGATATGCGAAGGGAACGTGTGTGGTAACAAGTAGTTATCAGAGCAAGTTACGACCACATGGAATAAACAAATATTAAATAATTCTTACAACTTTAGCAAAAAAAAAGAAGAATGCTTATTATGAAATCCAAGATAACACAAAGTCTATCATTAACATTCACAAATTGCACAGTCATACTTTAGTAGACACAAATTTCAACCAAAATCCTCCTTTCTTCTTATTCAACTTTTAACCATTTACAATATGCACATCTAATTATTTCAACACAAAGTCTGAAACAAAGACGGTGAGAAAAGATGGCTAATGTTGTAGGTTATGATACACAAAGTTTTATCACATCATTAAAATTAGGAGGAAATAACTCTAAACCCCTTAGATCAAAAAGAAATCCCTTAGTCAAAGAAATATAGAAACTCCTTCTTCTTGTATTGATTGCTTAAACCAAGTTGTACATAGTGTGGGAATGGAGGAAAAATAGAGAGTGGGGAAAGGAAGAATTTGGCTATCTCCTTTGTTCTCTCAAGGTAGAATGCACTCTTGAGCTTACAAAATTAATGACCAACCCTTTGAAATGGGAATGGCGTTACAATTTATAGAATGAGAGGTGACTTATCATCTACCCCCAATGGCTTTTCATATGTCCTTGTGCAACTTAAAACTTTTTGACTTCCTAGGAGAATATTAAGTCCCTTTTTATAACATAAAGGTGACTTATTACATTAGGAACATTAGGACATATGAAAAAGTGCAACCCCAATGCAAAATTAGAATATTGGAAAGTGAGAGAAAGTTGGGGGGGAAGAGAGAGAGAGAGAGAGAGAGAAGAAGAAGAGGAGATGTCATTCCCGATGAAGTCCGTTGGTCCTCATTGATGGAAAGCTCCAAATGTAGTGAAACTTGAATCTTCAAACTCCTTGACACACTGTGAAACTCCTTCAAATTAGCTCATGAATGCTTGCCAAGTTGAGTGATTGTTATGTTGATGACCACAACTTAGCCTACGTATGATATACCTATGACCCCTGAACTATGTAGTGAGTGTCGAAAAAACATTGTCAGTTCCTGAGATGATCACCCCTCTATGTCTCATTGTGCCAAACTTTCCCTTTGAGAACAACTGCTATTAATAGTAAGTGTCTAGATGGAAGGCTTACTATTTTTAGTGAGAGGTGATTTTTCCTCTTCTCGACCATCGTGATGTGATGAACTCCCTCATTCGATCTTGTGCACACTACCTTTGCTTTGACCACTTCTTGGGGTGACTTACTATTTTTAGTAAGCACCTATATAAGGGACTTACTATTTTTAGTAAGTGATCATTTTCACTATTTTCTGCTCGGATAATCATTTGGCTTCTTGGAGGTCTTCAATGCACATTGCCTTTTCTTTCACCACAACTTTTGATGAAGACTTACCAAAAATAGCAAGCATGTGTAGGAAAGCTTACTATTTTTAGAAAGTGGATTTCCAGTGCTCTGGTTTGTGATGGAGTCTATTTTTCTAGATTCGTCTCATCATCATGTGGTCACATCCTCGAATTTCACATAATTTTTCCCACTAGAATGTAGGAAATAAAATTTAAAATTTTCACCTGGTAGTGGCTTCGAGCATGGAGCTGCCATGGCGGCCATTAATGGAGCTCAAAATTTTAGGTCTAGTTTTTTTCTCCATTTGTGATGAAAAAAACTCCATTGTGATAGGTTTTTCATTTGGAGCTTGTGTGCAAGTTTTTAGCTCGTTTCATTTCGGAATGATGGGAAATCAACGAATGTGAGTCGGTGCACATGAAGTGAGGATTTTGTTGGAAAAAATAATTTTGAGCACCATTTGACCTCCCATTTTTATTGCATCATGATCATCTTGAAAAATGTGGAAGTCTACAAAAGATGACACCTTGATCCGACTTGTATCTTGTGAGATATGAAGATTTCTCGATCGGGTGACTTCACGTTATCTAGCAAAAAAACCTTCATTTTCTTCCCATTCTTCATTTCTTCAACAATTTTTTCTCTAATATTTTTGTGTTTTCATGGTGTGGAGAGTTTTTGTGACCATGATGGAGCTGGTTTGGATCAGTAATGGTGGACTGGGTGTCTGGAAAAGCAAGAACAAGGCCATGGCATGGTGAGAAGCTGTGAAGGAGAAATGAGGGGGAAGAAATGACTAAGTGCCAAATTTGAATATTCAAAAAATTCTCATGCAAGGGTGGGGCACATTTTTTCATGTCTGATGTCCCTGACCTCAGGGATGTGAGGGACATAAAATTCCATGGTGAGAAAGAGGATGACATGTGTCCTCGATCCGACTGACAGGAGGGGATTTGCTTGAAAAAAACACTAGAAGCACGGGGGGTGAAAGTGGTCATGTGGATGACCAAAGGACTCCCCATAGGGGTTGGGTGACATTTTTCCATGTCTTATGTCCCTAACCTCAAGGGACATGAGGGACATCAAATTCCATGGTGGTCTGGAGCTGACATGTGTCTTCGATCTGACGATGAGAGAATTTGAGCTCCAAAAATGCACTGGGGCTGAACTGTCAAGTTTGAAGGTCACATGAGGGTCCCAGAGGTCACATGGGGGCTGGGAAAATTTTTCCAAGGTTGAGTGTACCTGACCTTAGGGATGTTGGGGACATAAAATCCCACCAGGATCTCGAGTGTTGACACGTGTCCTCCTGAAAATTGACTAACTCTCGAACTGTCTCAAGAGGGTAACTTGGAATGATGATAACTTGAGCTCCGGTGGAATTTATTGGTGAAAATTTTATATGATCCTTGACTAGAAATGAAATTTTGAATCTAATGGTTGGGGTCTCATGTCTTTATTCATCCATTTGATCCCTAAAAAAATTGGAATTGTGATTTGGTACTCCACATACTGAGAAAACCTTCCTGCAAGACCTGATGCCAAAGTGTTGTGAAAAATATGATTTCACCATCATATAAGGCTTGGAATCCTCTTTCAGAGATGTTTTTTTTTACTCTAACTCCATCAGAGCTCCAAAATCTTTCTTCGAAGCTCAGTAGTTGTTTTTAGGCATGTGCTTTGTACTTGCCTAGGCTTATGAACCCTATTTTTTATTCAAACGCTCCAAGTCTTTCAAAACTTCCCCAAACCTTCCAAAATCATTTCCATGATGTTCTAAGGTCTTCAATTCACCTCCATGTTGAATTTTTCCCTTTTTTTCTACTCCAGGGGTTGATCAGTCCTAGGAAGGCCAGTGATAGCCCTTCCACAACTACCTATAACATCTTTTAAATGAACTCCTAAAATCACCTAGGGGAATGAATGGAATTTCCTAAATCACCTAGGGGATGAGATAACATTAATCAAATGGGGGGTCACTTGGACTGATTGGATATTTGACTTGGGGTGTCTTGGAATGATGAGACTTGAAAAATTTTAACATGGGGTATAGTTTCATGCTCGAGAAATTGTCAATTTCCTATTGCACATTTGCACAACAACAATTGGCTCTAGCTTGGGGACATGACATGGATGAGATAAGTGAAGACATGGCATGAGAAATCTAGAATCTCAATTTTACATATACATATTGACTAGTGCCTTATCCATTGGGCCTGTGGAGTCATGTACAACTTACAACAAAGAGAGAGAGAGAGAGAAGAGAAAAACACACACACACAAAGGAAAAAACACACACACACAAAGGAAGGAAAACACAAAAAAAAAGGGAAACACACCTAACTAATCACCTATGGTACAAGGTGGGGGACAACCCACTTTCATTGAAGCACTTTTCATTTCTCAAAAGTTACCCTGAGTGGGAAACACCGAATGATGATGTTTTGTGAAGCCATTGACTGGTTCAAGAAAGTAGCCTCCTCTCCTCAATTGTTTATGAAAGCCATGTGCTTTCACAATTTTCTGTGTACTTGGTAGGAGTGATTCTACATGAGCTTCTTGATGCTCAAGCCTTTTCTTAGAAATTCCATTGCCTTCATCCTCTTTGAAATTGGTTTCATAGTGCCAGTTGCATTCCATGTTTATCCATATAGATGATTCTTCATTGAGCATCTCATCGCTGCCCCAAAGCTGATTTTTTCATTCAAATTACTTGAACATTCTAGATTCTTTTCTTTCCCAGGTCTATGCTCATTGACCTCTTTTCCATGAGAAACCTCAGACTTATCCTTTTCCTTTACTCCATTGTGAGGGTTTGAGTACTGATGGAAGGATTGGAGG
This sequence comes from Taxus wallichiana var. yunnanensis, assembly GCA_018340775.1. Classification (NCBI taxonomy): domain Eukaryota; kingdom Viridiplantae; phylum Streptophyta; class Pinopsida; order Cupressales; family Taxaceae; genus Taxus; species Taxus wallichiana. The sequence goes on along the minus strand of CM031244.1, from coordinate 544,689,654 downwards.
AAAACCTCATACTTGTCTTGTATGTCCATGACATGAGTGAAGAGATCAAGAATCAGCTCGGGGTCTTTGAAACTTCTACTGCATCCAATATTTCTTGCATGGAGTTATGCTTCATCATTTCTACTAGCTCCTCTTTGTACGCCTTTGAAGAATCTTTATTTTTCAGCTCAAGGAAACTATCTAGAGGGATTACCTCATCATCTTGGGAATCTTGCACATTTTATCACTCCTTTTTCAAAGGAGCTTCAGCTTCAAAGGCCTCAAAACTTCTTGCTTTAATTTTTTCATCATGGAAATATTCTTCCTCTTCAAATGGGAAAGAAAATACCTCAATTTCATCATTGTATCCACCAACCATTGGCTCGAGAGGGACATCATATTTCTCATCTAGATTTATTTCAACATAGCCCATCTTCACATTGGTTGAGGTTTCCAAGTCAGCTTCACATGCTTGTCTTCCAGATTCATGGCTTGCATTAAAAGTTCAAGACTGATCTCAAGGTCTTTTATTTCTTCTCGTGGCTCTTAGTAGTTCTTGTATAGAGATTTATTTCTTTCCCATTTCAGGGATCATCATCAAGACTGATTTGGTCTCTTCCTAGGTGACATGATGAGGGAGTCTTCATCTTCAAATGGGAATGAGAAAATCTCTTCATCATGGATAAGCACATAAGCTGATTTTTATTTTTGAAAATCATCAAGAACCATCTCCTCTTCTTCATGGTTTGCATCATCTGGTAATTTGGGGCTGCCCTCTTGTAACTCGAATCTCCTCAATGCTTCTTCAAAATCCAAATCTCTCTGGGAAGGCATGTTCTGGACCTATCAAGATGGGGATATCCTCTTCCTCCTGGTTTCCACAAAGTGATTCATCTGCCTACTACCTTGATACAAGATGTTAGCTTCCGGGCTTCCAGAATTTCATACCATGTACCTCATCTTCTTCTCGGGAAGCAATTTCTCCATGTCTCCCTTCATTGGTATGGTTGTGGATGACCAATTCATCTGAATTTTTCCTCCCAAGTCTGGCAGAAACTTCTACTCAACAACATTCCGAATGAGGTTGGGACATCTACTACCAAAATCATTGAAACTTTCTTGTCTGGAAATATGGTGAGAGCCACCTATGCATCTTTGACCTTCCCTACAAGTGGGACCTCTTTTGACTCCAAAGAGTAACAAGAGCCATTGGGTGGAGTCATGGTAAGTTTGAGAGCTTTGGAAACCTTCAAAGGCATGACATTATCCGAGGCACCCAAATCTATTATGCAATTGTTCAATACATATTCTCCAACAAGAAGGGAGACATAGAAAGGTTCAACTTTATCAGTCTTTGATGCACTCAAAGAAAGCATGTTATGTGAGGGAGGTGTAGGTGGGTTTGGTAGTATTCCTTTAGAATGAGGAGTTACATCATTGGGTGTTAAACTACCACTCTGATGTATTGAACAAACCTCTCAAATTGTTCAGGGTGAGTCAAAAATTTAGTTTTGGTAATCTACACTTTGGCTTTGTTTGCATATTCTATGAAGTCAAAGGAAAAAGTAGAGTAGATGGGATAAGGGGGTGAAGGGACTGATTTTGGATTTAGGATAGGTTTGGAAGAGAGAGATTTGATTTTTGGGAATGGAGGGTATTTTGAAAGGTACACTAGGAGCTTTCAAAGTACTAGATTTTACAGGATCAGATTTAGATTTAGACTTGGAAGAGACATCGAGAAGACTTACTTGGGATTGTGGGAGCCTTCTTACTTACTTACTATGGGATCAGGCTCCAACAATGAAAGACTTCATGGAAGATGGAAGTGGGGATCCTTGACTGATTATTATTTTGTTTTGTGGAGTCACCACAAGGAGGATCATCAACCTTATTTTCTTTTGCAGTAGTGGAGGGAGATGCTCTTTTCTTGGACGAGAATGAGTGAATACCACACATGAGAAACTAGGTGCATCCTCTTCATCTTCTTCATCACCTCTAGAATACTCACAAAATCTGATTTTCTATCATTCTCAAGTTCATCGATCTCTAGGAAGTTTCCACCTTCACTTTCTTGTTCAAGCTCTTCTTCACTTTCTTGAAATCTACAATTTATGTTCATGGGTGGGGCCTCTAAGGAAAGCCTTTGGGGTGCTCCTACAATCTGATTTTCATTGCTTCTTTGGGAAGAAACTCATTCAAATATCTCCCTCCTCAATAATGCCATTTCATTTTCCAATTTTTGCAATGATGGATTGGTTCTCTCATCTCTCAGGATGTTGGGCCTTTCCCTTTGATGGATTCTTGATCTTTCCAGAGAGGATGAGATCATCATCAAGTTCAATGGCCATCCTTTGTGCTTCTACAATGTTCCTTGGTTGGGCTCTTCATAGAAAAAATCCTACTTCTGATGATTGAGCATTGATGAAGAATCTCTTGATATTGTTTTCAGATGGTGAATCTTCTTCGGTATCCTGCAAAGCAACCATTCAAAATGAGCCATGAAGTCTCTCATGGTTTCACTTTCTCCTTTCTTCATTTGAGCCAACTGCACCAAGAGGTCTTGATAGTCTTTAGTTGATTTAAATCTTTCTTGAAGTAGCATCTTGATGTCATTCCAACCAGTGATGGATCGGGTAGGAAGGAGGTAGAACCATTCTTTACTTTTTCTTGGAGGGACTCCATGAACAATCTTATAACAACATCTTCATGTTGGACACCAAGAATTCCACATGATGTCATGAAGGCAGTGATGTGTTCTTTCAAGATGTTGTGTTTTGTCACCTTTGAACTTTGGAAAGTTCTTGTGGGAACTTGTTGGTAGATCGTGGAGAGGTGGTTCAAGAGAAAAGGGCATGTATTCCTTCCCCATGGAACAATGGGTTGAGGTCTTTCTACTTCATCAACCATTTTTTTTTTTATTCTTCAACCCTTGCTTCTACAAATTCTTCTTCAAACTCTTCTTCTTCAGAACTCAATGCTTAATGGTGATGGAAAAATGGGAGAATTTGAAGGGGGAGTATCAAGAGTTTTGATAGTATTTCTAGGTGAACTTGAAGAAAGTCCAGATGGAGAGGAGGCTTGAGAGAAGAAGTATGGATTATCTCTAATTCATTCTTGCTGATTTTGTAAAGCCTCAAAATTGGAAACAACACCGCCTCTCAACCTGTTCAACTTGGTGTATCTTCCTTCAGCTAACTTTTGGAAATTCTTGAAGTGGGAATATGAAAAGACACTTGTGGAATATGAAAGGTCACATGTAGGAACTGACAGTGTATCTTTCAATAATGGATTTTCATGAATCTTTTTTTTTTTTTCAATATTTGATTTTTTTTTAATTTTTGGACCTTGCGGTCATATTTTGGGTGTAGATGTTGCTAAATCTACCCCATGGTGGGTGCAAAAATTGTTGGTGAGAAAAATTTTTGGGTGGAAAAACTTGTGGATTTCTTGCCAATGCTCTGGGAATCTAAGTCCCTCTACTTAACTTAGTGTGTGCTACTTGTATATGCATGCACATGAAAAGGTGGATTTCTGTGGTGGCCTTTTGACCGGGGATCCAATAGGGACACTCCACTGACCCTATGGAAAAGCTTGCAGATACCTGCAAGAGAGGACTTTTTCTATAGAGAGGGAAAGGGGAGTGAGAAATTAGATAGGAGAACTAATGTTGTAGGTAGAAAATCAGATTCCTGCATACATCAATTAGAAATTTTTATCACATGCATTAAAATTAGGAGGAAACAACTCTCTATATAACAACAAGACCAAATGGAATTTATGATCACAAAGTATCAATAAATCCCTTAGTCAAAAAAAGGCTCGAAACTCCTTCTTGTATTGATTTCTTAAACCAAGTTGTACATAGTATGAGAATGGAGGAAAAATAGAGAGTGGGGAAAGGAAGAATTTGGCTATCTCCTTTGTTCTCTCAAGGTAGAATGCACTCTTGAGCTTACAAAATTAATGACCAACCCTTTGAAATGGGAATGACATTACAATTTATAGAATGAGAGGTGACTTATCATCTACCCCCAATGGATTTTCATATGTCCTTGTGCAACTTAAAACTTTTTGACTTCCTAGGAGAATATTAAGTCCCTTTTTATAACATAAAGGTGACTTATTACATTAGGAACATTAGGACATATGAAAAAGTGCAACCCCAAATGTGAAATTAGAATATTGGAAAGTGAGAGAAAGTTGGGGGGAAGAGAGAGAGAGAGAGAGAGAGAGAGAAGAAGAAGAGAGATGTCATTCCGATGAAGTCCGTTTGATCCTCGTTGATGGAAAGCTCCAAATGTAGTGAAACTTTGAATCTTTGAACTCCTTGCACACTGTGAAACTCCTTCAAATTAGCTCACAAATGCTCACCAAGTTGAGTGAATTATTCCATTGATGACCACAACTCCTAGCCTACATGTATGATATACCTATGACCTGAACTATGTAGTGAGTGTCAAAAAACATTGTCCAGTTCCCTGAGATGATCACCCCTCTATGTCTCATTGTGCCAAACTTCCCTTTGAGAACAACCTACTATTAATAGTAAGTGTCCAGATGGAAGGCTTACTATTTTTAGTGAGAGGTGATTTTTGCCTCTTCTCGACCATCGTGATGTGATGAACTCCCTCATTCGATCTTGTGCACACTACCTTTTCTTTGACCACTTCTTGGGGTGACTTACTATTTTTAGTAAGCACCTATATAAGGGACTTACTATTTTTAGTAAGTGATCATTTTCACTATTTTCTGCTCACGGATAATCATTCTGGCTTCTTGGAGGTCTTCAGTGCACACTTGCCTTTTCCATAGCCACTTTTGATGAAGACTTACAAAAATAGCAAACATGTGTAGGAAAGCTTACTATTTTTAGAAAGTGTGATTTTTGGTGCTTGATTTTGTGATGGATTCATATTTTTTAGATTCATCTCATCATCATGATCACATCCTCCTGAATTTCACATAATTTTTCCCACTAGAATGCTTCGGGAAATAAAATTTAAAATTTTCACCTAGTAGTGGCTTTGAGCATGGAGCTGCCATGGTGGCCATTAATGGAGCTCAAAATTTTAGGTCTAGTTTTTGTCTCCATTTTTGATGAAAACAACTCCATTGTGATAGGTTTTTCATTTGGAGCTTGTGTGCAAGTTTTTAGCTCATTTCCATTTCCGGAATGATGGGAAATCGATGAATGTGAGTCGGTGCACGAAGTGAGGATTTTGTTGGAACAAATAATTTAGAGCACCATTTGACCTCCCATTTTTTACATCATGATCATCTTGAAAAATGTGGAAGTTCAAAAGATGGACACCTCAATCGACTTGTATCTTGTGAGATATGAAGATTTCTCGATCGGGTGACTTCACGGTTATCTGGCAAAAAAACCTTCATTTTCTTCCCATTCTTCATTTCTTTAGACACTTTTTTCTTTGATATTGTTGTGTTTTCATGGTGTGGAGAGTTTGGTGACCATGATGGAGCTGGTTTGGATCAATAATGGTGGACCGGGTGTCTGGACAAACAAGAACAAGGCCATGACATGGTGAGAAGCTGTGAAGGAGAAATGAGGGGGAAGAAATGACTAAGTGCCGGATTTGAATATTCAAAAATGCTCATGCAAGGGTGGGGCACATTTTTTCATGTCTGATGTCCCTGACCTTAGGGATGACATGAGGGACATCAAATTCCATGGTGAGCAAGAGGATGACACGTGTCCTCGATCCGACGAAGGGGATTTACTTGAAAAAAAGCACTAGAAGCATTGGGGGCTGAAAGTCGGTCACGTGGATGACCAAAAAAGGACTCCCCATAGGGGATGGGTGCATTTTTCCATGTCTATGTCCCTGACCTAGGGATGTGAGGGACATCAAATTCCATGGTGGTCTTGGATCGACACATGTGTCTCGATCCGACGATAGGGAATTTGAGCTCCAAAAATGCACCTGGGGGCTGAACTATCAAGTCTGAAGGTCACATGAGGGTCCCAAGAGGTCACATGGGGGCTGGGAACATTTTTCCAAGGTTGGTGTACCTGACCTTAGGGATGTTGGGGACATAAAATCCCAGCCAAGCTCTGGTGTTGACATGTGTCCTCCCAAAAATTGACTAACTCCTAAATTGTCTCCAAGAGGGTAACTTGGAATGATGATAACTTGAGCTCCCGGTGGAATTTATTGGTGAAATTTTATATGATCCTAACTATGGAAATGGAATTTTTAATCCAATGGTGGGTATCATGTCTTGATTCATCCATTTGATCCCTAAAAAATTGGAATTGTGATTTGGTACTCCACTATGCTTGAGAAAAATTGCCTGCAGATCTAATGCACCAAAGTGTTGTGAAAAATATGATTTCACCATAATGTAGGGCTTGGAATTATTTCCGTAGATGTTTTTTTTTACTCCTAACTCCATAGGAGCTCCCAGAATCTTCTTCTAAAGCTCAAATAACTTTTTTAGGCATGTGTATTGCCTAGGCTTGTGAACCCTATTTTTATTCAGACTACTCCAAGTCTTTCAAAACTTCCCCAAACCTTCCAAAATCATTTCCATGATGTTATAAGGTCTTCAATTCACCTCCATGTTGAATTTTGCCCTTTCCTTCTTCTTCAGGGGGTTGATCCCATCCTAGGAAGGCCAATGATAGCCCTTCCCACAACTACTGTAGCTTATAAATGAACTCCTAAAGGAATGATGATACTTGAAAAATTTAACATTGGGGTATAGTTTTCGTACTCGGGAATTGTCAATTACCTTTGATTGCACTTTTGCACAACAACAATGCCACACATAAATTTGGAATTTTCTATCTTTTGAAACTAGAATAACTACCACCAAGTAATTGAATTTATCAAAAAAATTGAAGTAACAGTGATTAACCACCAAATTACTTAAATCTTACAATGAATATACTTGAGGAGTAAAGATGAGAAGAAGAATAAGAAGAAGTAGAAGAAGAAGAGATAACAACTGAAGAACTTCATTCCTACTTTTCCCCCTTTTGCCAAAGAAGAAATCGCCCATACCGCATTAAATTTGGTAGCATTTCTACCTAATTTTTTTAATCCCATGTACCCCTACCAAAAATTCATTTTCATGATTCAATTATGTAGAGGATGTTGAGAAAAATTTTAAAGTCTAAGAATGTGCGAAACAGAGCTCCAAGCTAAAATTTATGGCCGTTTGAAGTTTTACGGTTCTACGGGAAAACCAGGGGCCATTACTACACTTTCCCATCACATTTTTCCATTTACTTTACTTTTCTTATTTAAGGGAAGTAAAGTAGTTTTATCTCCCAATTTACTTTACTTTTTTCATTTTTAATTTTTGGTGGTCTTGTCACACTATTTTACTTCTTTTATGTTTAGGGAAGTAAAGTAGTTTGCATTCACCACATTACTTTACTTCATTTTGTTTTCCTTCTTTGTGGTGTTTTCACATTACTTTACTTCTCTTATTTAAAATAACTAAAGTAGTCATAATTCACCACTTTACTCACCTTTTCTCCCCTTTACCTGCGTTGATTTCATACTACTTTATTTCTTTGAAAAATAAGTAAAGTAGTTTGAATTCACCACTTTACTCACATTTTCTCCCCCTTACCTACGTTGATTTCATATTGCTTTACTGCTTTGGAAAATAAGTAAAGTAGTTTGAATTCACCACTTTACTCAAATTTTCTCCCCCTTACCTACGTTGATTTCATATTTCTTTACTTAAAATAAGTAAAGTAGTTCTAAAATCGAAATACAAAGGAAAGCAATAATGGGGGTAAAAACCCCGATTGGCCATAACTTTTGACTAGATGCTCTGTTTTTTGAGATATTGGAATTTCTAGAAATCTCTCGACCTCCTCTTCACGTTGGAATCATGAAAATCATATTTTTATGGGGTTAAGTGGGAGAAAAATGGTAAAAACACTCCCAAGCATAAGGAGTTAGAAAAATTGCATATAAAGTGCCCCCAAGCCAGTTTTACCATTTTAACCACTTTTGCAATTCTTTGGCTGAGTATGGAATTTTGAATCCCATAGAGAGGGGATGCCATCAAATGAATGCTGGTGTTTAAAACCATGAAATTTACCTTCTTTTTCTGATTCATTATCGAAACTCCATCAACTACCCAAGTCCATTTTTCTCAAGTTGCCCATTTTTTCCAGGGGTAAAAATGGATAACACTTATATTTAATGAAAAGAAGAGAGAATACTGTGAATTGGGTTTTGATAGGTGGGTAACTGCAACATGGAAGTAAATCACTTTTAGAAACCTGATAAACTAAGAGAGCAAGTACTTAGCTTTTTAGGGAATTTTAGGCATTTTAAACAAATGGGTATTTCTTCAATGCTTCTAGGTAACCTCTTACAACCTTCTGAGAAAATATACAAAAATTTAAAATGGGTATCCCAATATTTCTAATTGAAATATTTGGGGACATCAAGTTGATTCTTTATGCTTGAGAAATTAAAATACTAGTAAAGGTGAAAATATTGTCCATCAAAGATCTAAAAGGAGTCCTTGAAGTAGGGGAGCTCATGGTGTCACTCCATCGAGAAAGTTCATGTGCTAATGAGACCAACATGAGAAGAGTAAGTGGTCATTATAAGGCTTGTATAGTTATTTTATTGCTTCGTGATTAAATATGATCCACTTGGGAGCAACAAAATGTTAATGCTTTAAGACAACAAGGTACATGTTAGACATAACTACTTTTGGAAAGAAAAGTTGTATATTACATCCAAATAGATGCTTCAAGAGTCACTCAGACTAAAGAGGAAAATTTGATGAATTTTGATGGAACATTGAGGGAGAAGAAAATATTGTGACTATGAAGGTTACTATATCAAGCTAAGCGGGTTGTAAACAACTGCAATAACAACTCGAACAAGATATAAAGAAAAATCATTGCATAATCAATTAAGAAAGGGTAGATTTATCCGGGAAGAAACAAGAATATATTTCATGCAATGCATGATGTGCTTATGGATAGCCAAATTTGTCTTTAAATGCTCTGAAAAGTTTCGTAGGGACCTTAGTCCTAAAAGTTGCCTAATATCACTATATGGAAGAGCTAAGACAATATATGAGTTTTATAAGCTATGAAATTTCTATTTAGAGCTAGAATGTTGTTTTCACTCTAATGTCATATTTTTGGAATTTTTAATGCCATGAAGTCATCTTCTCGGAGGGATTATAGTGATCTCAATGCTTGAAGAAGGACATAAATAAAGATTAAGTAAAGAGAGAAAAGAGGGAGATTCTAAATGATGAGTATAGTTTTTTTCCAACCAGGATAGAGGTTGAAAAAGGTGATGTAGGAGAATACCATGAACTAAACACATGTACTTTGTCATTAATGAAGAAAGGGGAGAAGAATTAGGAGTTTTCCATCAATGATGAAGGGCTACATTATTGGCATGTGGATGCTAATTTTTCATTGATGTCAAAGGAATATTAATGAAAAATAATAATTCAAGAGAGCTAGAGGGAGCTTGGATTGAGGGACGAATCAAAAAGGTCGGAGGCTTGAGAATGCACGAGTAAGCATTATATTCTTAAGTAGCTAGTGATAGGTACATGTAAGATGATGATGTGAGAGTGTACAGTAGTAGCTGTAAAAAATATTATAGAATTTATATGATGTGGAAATAAGGTTATAAAGATGAATATAGGGACACATGAGTTGAATTTGTCATATTGGCTCAATTAAGGATGCATAATCCCTATGCCTAGTTATAAAAGTGACCTGGAAAGGTGGAGTTAAGACTTTAGGCTAATGAAGAAGCATGGTAGATAAATGAAACACATAATAGGATATGGTTAAGTGTCTACATGGTGAATAATAGGAAAAATATAATGAGTTCATGTGTAAACTAGCCCAAATTGGCCTATTTCAAGAACCTAACATGAGGGTATGAAGCAAAAAATACTATATCAAGAAAATTTAGGCATCAAAATTATTTATAAACATGTCTAAGAGTCCTTAGATGAAGATACAGGTTGTAAAACAATAATTAGATGTATTTTTAGGGTCACTGGTAGGACTTCCCTTCAAGACAAACAAGTTTAGCATGCACAAATGAGATTGGTCAATAAGGTAAAAGTGTATTTATGACAAAGTATCCATTGGAGATCATGTAGGAGGTAGTCATGAAGGTGTGGATAAAATTTTAAGAGCTAAAATATGGTATTCTAAAATAACACTCAAACTTACAAAAACCGGGTTAAGTAAGGTATGCTACAATAACACTCAAACTTCTTAACATTCCATCTAGAAAATTGTATGCTATGCTAAAATATAACATATTCAAAATGGTTCAAGAAATTAATCTAGTTGATTGAATTCTCCCTTGATTTAGTGAAATAAATTAGTATTTATTTCCATAAATAAGACTTCAAGATCTTTTTGTTGATGTGTGATAGATGGTTGGATGCTAAGGTTTAGTACTCCAAACAATCAAATCTTGAAGACAATTTTTACGCATGAAAACTCAAGTATACCTTGATAAAAATAAAGTATCATATGGAATGAATGAAGAAAGTTTTGGTTTATCCAAGCATTGAAGGTGAACTATAGATAAAATGTAACTCTCCCAAATATTTTGTGGATCTTGAACCTGCAAAAATCAATGTTAAAGGAGCATGCACCATGACTGTAATTTTTAGTACCTCCATGACTAATTTTGGAGATCTTGTGGAATATGAATAAGAAATGGTGAGTGAAGAAGTGTTTTAATGAGTTATAAAGATAAATGAGGAGTGTTATAATGTGCATGCATGATATAAACACTTGGCATAAAGTTCCTTTGGCCACAAGTCAAGATTCCTACATGAAGGAATAAGACAAAAAAATGACATGGTAGTTACAAAAGAGATGGTAGAATTCATATGTCAGTTGCAAGAGGAATATCTTCATTTGTGAAACAAATTTAGGAGTAGTTTGATTATTCACGTGAATTTTATAACTTCCATGACATGTTGTTTTAGATGTGCACTTGAAACTAACATTGAATCAAATGTAATTAATACTAGTGTATAATTTTTGATGCCATTTAATCCTTCTTTATGCAATTTAAAAGGGAGGTAGGTGAAGGGTCATAGAATGTGAAGTGAAAAATACATTTGATTTGATCTTCCTTCATGGTAAAAACTCTTCATTGTGCCTTTGAATTTTTGTTGATCGATATGCCATTGAAGGTGTACAAAAGGTGATGAAAATCAAAGGTTGATCTAATGTATAGAGGACTAAAATTTTGCAGCAAGTGATAACATGAAAGTGCAGATGTTTGAGCGAGTATGAAGAGGAAGCTTTAAGTGATTTAGTTGCAGCGAGATGAAGGAGAGTGAGAAGAAAAGATTTTGAGCTGAAGAAGTGATCATAATCAGTTGTGAGAGACAAAAATAAAAGTCATCAAACATTGTGTAAAAGTATGAGTGGGTGCTCAACAATCGGAAGTTGATGCTTCCTTGTAAGTGGCAACTTGGATAAGATCAAGTTCAAGCTTGGTTGAATTTTTTGGAGTTGAATCTAAAAGCATAGCACAGATTTAATTAAATCAACACAGAAAGATATTCTATTCAGCATATCCATCATATTACAAGAACCCATATAAATAGGAATATAGCTCTCCTATGATTTAGGAGGTAGCTATAACAAAAATCTAACCTACGTGAGTTGTTAAAACTCATTCACCCGTATTTGTTATAAGTTGTTTTATATAACAACTATATAACAAAATACTAACATATTTACAAACACAATATTACATGATAATAATTACTAACGTAATTATTATTTACCAATGGAGCACTAAATAAATATTTCCTAACATTCCCCCCCTTAGTGCGAACATGGGGAAAACCTGCCTTATACTTGCACCTGCTCATGATCTGGTGATTTTCACAAGATGATCACAAACCTCAAGGATGGTTTTGCAAATGGTTGACCACAAACCGAGAATGGTGGTTTTGCAATTGGTTTACCACAAACCACAAAGTGATGGTTTTGCAAATGGATTACCAATAACCAAGAATGGTGGTTTTGCTATTGGTTTACCACAAACCACAAATGAAGGTTTTCAAGTGGTTTACCTACAACCACATCATGATATGCCAAGTACTATTCTCAGCCCTCATCACATCTCACTGTAGGGAATAACATAGGAAATTCTGCTGACATCTGTTGCTCATACATACATAGAAAAAGTGACATACTGGAAATGGAACATTGGAATGATGTTCCCCCCCTCAATGTGAAATTTCCACTTATTGAAAACAAGATTACTGCAAACTGAGGCACACCACACTGGAAGCACTAAAATCAAACTGCACACACACTGTCACCAAAGCTGATATGCGGCCTCGTCGTTGGCAACTGACGAGAGGTCGTTGAATGACCTCCAACCTCCGATGCCTCCTACCTCCCGGTTTTCTGCTACTTACTTAGCGAATATGGAAATGAGGCTCATTTACAAACTACTGGGTGTCGGTTTCCACCGAAAATGCACCCCCTCACTTGGACGTCGCGTACAAGCGATAATGCGTCCAATAGTTGAAATGTGAGGCAATTTTTATTTTTTATTTTTTTAACAATATTTTGACTTGTTGACTTTTTGACAATAGACTCATTTACAAAACTCTACTCACTATTGTTGACTTTTAAAACTAAAACTATAAGAAAAAAATTGGTGGAATAATAATGAAAGGAAAGGAATGAGATGTATTTAACCTCACAAAAGAACTGATGTACATACCAAAGATGGAGCAATATAGCCACAACAAAACAGAACGTACCAAGCACGTCTTAGTGTATAACTTCCAATAAGACACCTTCCACATTCACAAACTCGTGGCAGAGATTATGGAATCCAATGGAAAGTGGCTTGACAACTGGCTGGAAGGAGCTTAAGATGTGCACGCCGCACCAATCCACAATCAATACAAAATATAATCTGAGCATGGAAAAATTGATTTACAAGAGAGGCATTTGACTCTTCCAAGTGTGTGAATCTCCAATGATACAGGCACACAAATCTAAGTACAAGATTGTGTATTTTAGATAACTCAAACCTGCTCTCTCAGAAATAAGAATACATGGATTATTTAAATCTGTATGATACGTGGAAATTTATATTAGATCCAAAAAACCACCTATATAAAGAAAGTGAGGAATGATTCAACAAAACCATTCAAACTAGCCGGGTTACGTGGAGCTGAGTGATTCTATACAGTTTTCATCACATGCAGAGACAAACCGTATCCTCCAAAAATCGGGAACTAAATACCACGGATTTTAATTTACAAACTGTGTATGTAGTGGACAAGGGTCGCATTCTTTGTAGAGAGTCACGTTGGATGAGATTTGAGAGGATTGAGCAATCTCTGTATCAAAACATGGACGTCTTCTACTGGAACGCGCAGGATTCTAATGTGGCTTTATCTCTCTGCGGGATCAAACCGCCTTTAATATGGCAATTTTTAAAGCCGTTGCATGTAACATGAGCACAAAAACCTCTTTTTGTTTGTGGCAGCTAGTCGGCAGCAGAGTGCCAAGTGGAGCTAGGTGGATTTGGATCTCAAAAATTGTTCACCAATCAGTGAATTCCATGTATGAAGCTATAGAACCGTGAGAAAAAGTAATTAAAAGAAGAATATACATGCAGTGCATGAAGTGACAGCCGATGCACAAATTTTGAAGAATGATTAGGCGCTAGAACTGCATATCTACAATAGATGATGTTGAGCACGTGTTTTAGATTCCCAACTCATAGGAATATGGAACTTATATACTGTCCCTCCTAAAAAAAAAAAACCATACATTGATATATGGGTTACTCAGATTTTCAAGTCCACGATGCACGGATCAACAATGGCCTGTACGCATATGCCTTCAGCTCTATAGTAGGGACCGTAACATCGCTCTGATGCCAAATGAAAGCACAACACCATATTTAATTAAATCAACACAGAAAGATATTCTATTCAGCATGTCCATCATATTACAAGAACCCATATAAATAGGAATATAGCTCTCCTATGATTTAGGAGGTAGCTATAACAAAAATCTAACCTACATGAGTTGTTAAAACTCATTCACCCGTATTTGTTATAAGTTGTTTTATATAACAACTATATAACAAAATACTAACATATTTACAAACACAATATTACATGATAATAATTACTAACATAATTATTATTTACCAATGGAGCACTAAATAAATATTTCCTAATGAGAATCTTCCATTCAATTAGAAGCTTATTAAAGGTCAAGTGGCATCTTGACTAAATTTTGGAGTTACAACTCCAAGTTGAGTGGATGCTCAACATGAAATCAATGTAACATTTACATGACATTTGTGTCCAAGCTAGTTATTTGGTTTCAGTGGGGTTTTCTCCTTGAAGGGTTTCCACATTAAATCATGTGTCTTTGTGTATCCTCTTTTTTCTTTTTTTTGTATGATGTTGTGTGTTCATTATAACAAGGTTAAGGAAATTTAATTATCTTTAAAATTTTGAATAAGAACTGATTCACCCCCCTCTTATTGCCTAGAATTTCCAATAGGTATTGTGCCCCTGTATATCACTATTCCTAAGGAATTCATAGTGGCTCATATAGAAACAACAATGAGGGGTGATATACATTAGAGGGATTGGAGAGGAGGAGGATAAAATATTCAGGGAATGCACCATATGTATAGGTACAATGAATGGATGTATAATATGTATAGGGAAAAATATTCGGGAATAGGTTACACAGTACCAATATAGGGGTCACCACCGAGGCCATAAATTCATGTAGGTGGAGTAAATGCGATGGAGACAGATATGGTTATGGAGATGATAGATGGATGGATAGAGGAGAGAAATATGTGTGGAACCATATTCCACCAAAATAACTTCCAGGGATATCGGTAGTTGTGTTACAATCAACAAAGACCCGAGAGAGACACATGGGTTCGGAAGAGAGATGTCATGTTGATCATGGCTCATAGATGATATTCAAAACTATAGAAGAGGATAACTAAGAGAGATCATCTTATTTTACAGTAATTCATCTAAATCATATGATATATTCCAGAACTAGAAGCCATCCATGGCTTATCTATAAAATCCAAAGTCTCATTGGCAACCTCTATGTTTGCTACCTTATCCCATAAAACAATTGATGGATATTCAATATCCCTATCTAATAACACGTATCAACTGATCTATTACGATTTGGTCCCATGCCCAAATCTACAACAATGTAGCTAGGACAAAGTTCCTCTGACTCATGTATAAAACCATGTGCATGTCTTTGTATATGTGTGTTAAAATACATGGTTCCCATGAAAACAATATAGAATTATCCATCAAATCGAATACCACACTAATCAAACCAAGCTAAAACCATCTCCTGGTCTTATCAATAAGAAATTATTCATTGATAAGATCCATCAAATAAATCGGTATCTAAGTAATCTCATCATCTCTCATGCACTCTCTAAGGTACATCGCCATAACCTCTTAGTGAATATCCTCTAATCCAAAGAGTAGTTGTATGTTATCTTCTATATTTGATGCAATCCTTTTCCAATGAATCAATCATCCTTACATCGAAACCCACATTATATGATATACATCCTCCAAATCAAGTAACATATCCTTAGTCGGTAGCTTGAAATTTTGAGACTCATTATGTCATCACCTTACCAATGCGAGTCAACAAGCAATGATCCAATATAATGTCTAACATCTATGCAATGCATGATAATATAGAAGCCTCAAATATTTCCCATAATTCCCTCCAATTTGAATGTGTCATATGTCTATCAAATGATCATATTCATCGTGTCACTCTTAGACATTCATGGCATATAGTCTCTATTGCATACATCACACTACGTTGTTCGTCCTTGAAAATCACTTTTCTTGTAATTTCATCTTCTAAGCCTAATATATTTCCTATAGTTCATGCTAGTATACCTATAGTTATGCTAGAGGAATCAACTCCATGCTATCACATTCAATACACAAGCATCTCCATTTTCATGCTAACTCACCTAGCTTTGTGCTAGCATATATAAGTTAATGCTAGTGTACTTTGCAGGTATGCTAACACAAATACTTACATGTGTCGGCGTTACTTTGTAACTTTTTATTATATATAACACATAATAAATACACTCACTAACTAAAACTTTTGTATACATACTAGACCATCATCACTAAGAGCCCAATCGAACTCTCGAATATGATCCACGTGATGAAATCATAATGGATATTATGTCATATCTCCTAGAATGCAGAGCTCAAAAATATCTTAGAGGGATAAATGGATCTAATAGAAAAAATTACCAATGATTATTTATACCCTCCCACCCTTCTATTTAACCCTTTCTTCTAACCCTAATTTTCCCCCTAACCTTAATTTTGGCAATTGAGCCCTTATTGCTCATTTTCTATGCCTTTTTTCCCCTATTTTTTCACGAGTTTTCTATCTCTTTGTCTTCCTATCAAGTGAATGTCCACTACTTTATTGCGCCATCCACCTACTCAAGGGACACTCCTTATGTACCATCCTTAACTCATTAGGGCATCCAAATGCTTTACTGGGAAAATAAGAAAGTTCATCGCACTTCTTTGTCCTTTGTTCACCGATCTGCATCTTTCTACTATCTTTAAAGTGCCATTACTTCGTAATAACACTTTAAATAGGGGAAAATGTAGACACCCTAAAATTATGTATTACACATTCTAAACATCCAAAATCATCTCGTAATTACTTCATAGTACATTGCGACCACTTTAATTCTTTTAATATATTCCACTATTTCATGACCTTTAATGGAATTTTACGACATCATACCAAAAATTTCTCTCAATCATTCCTATTTCTCACTCATTGTATCATATTATTAAATATATATACTATAAACCATATTTACACTCATATCACATTCCTAGGATTAATTAATTAATCATATCACTCTTATTATTCATCCTTATCCCATTAGCTAATTTTATTAGCTAATTTAAATATCAAAATAATTAAATAAATCCTACATTATCCATTTACACCTCACCCCTTATCCACTTTCACTTCACTAATTAACATCTCAAGTTAACTAGAGAAAAACAAATCAATTAAAGATTAAATCATTAAATATACGTCTTTCACCACAAAGTAGAGATAAAGCAGATAAGTGGTAAAGGTGAGAAGGAATACCTGTCAAGCTGATTGTGAAGAGATCTTTTTGTCTAGGAAGGACTACCTGAAATTAAAAACAAGACCACAAGATAACATTAATAATATAGGTCGGTGGACTACCTAGCGGGAGCTAGATCAGAAGTAGGGTGCTTCCTAGAAGGCTATCAATCCATGTTTAAATACAACTTAATGCAAATAAATAACATGAAAGAAGGAAATCCTACTATAGTTATATGATTTAGGTATCTCACACAAATATAATAAGAAAATATAATCTAACAGGCAAGTTATGACTAAATTTGAAGGGTTGGTAGGTTGGTGCGGGGCTTCAAGTGTAGAGAGAGGCTATAAATGATGTTGCAGGATGAATTTGGTGAGGTTTTGGGTTGTTTTGGGAGAGTTGTAAGATTTGTTGGTTTGGGAAAAGTTACTAGTCACAGAGACCAATATCGATTATGCGACCGATGCTAACTACTAGTAAGATGATTGATGACCAGGTTGGGTAGGATTGATGTCGGTAGGGGAAATTGGGGAGAAATATTAAAAATGAGTTGATGGGAGCTCTCTGTGATGAATTGAGAGAGTTGGGAAGGTTTTGGTGAGGTTGTGGGATTACTAAAAAGACTCAGAGATCATAAGAATGGTATTTGGGCAAGATATGGAGGTTCTATGGGAAAATGGTTAGATGGAGGTATTGTAGAGAGATTCGGTAAGTAGAGCGGTGAATAAAATGAAATAGATAACTAGTAAAAAGCTAATCTACTCAAAAATGACAAGAAGAAATACTTACTTGTGAAATGGAGATAGAATGACAGGTGGAGGTGTGATGGTTGTAGGAGAAGGTGATCTGAATGAACAAATGCAACATGATAGGAGAGGCACGATGCTTCCTTGTGAGTGTACTGGAGCTCTAGATCAATCTCTTGATGAATGGTGTGGTGTCTAAATGTTGTAAGGGCCTCTAGTATGTCGTAAGATTGTTGAAAAGCTTGAGAGTTAGTATGCAAGGTCGTAAGAGCTAGAAAACTAGATTCAAAACTTGAGCAAAGAGTTTGGAAATATTATTTAAGGAAACCGACGGTGGTTAGGTGACCGATGCACCTGGCCGAGGAATAACCAGCATCGGTTAGGGAGAAATGGTCATACTTGCTAAAAATAGCTTGATTCTTCCTAAATTTGGTGTGATTGAGATTTTGGTTCTACGGGTCACAAGTGTGGAATCACATGCTAAATGGAGTGGGAGAGTAGTTAGAGGGATAATAGGCCATTAAGATTAGGGTTAGAATAAGTCCTAGTTGGTTAAGGGAAGTGGGGACTTAGTCTTAGGTAATGAATAGGGTTGGAATAGGTCTAGGATGAGGTGGAGAGGTGAGGTAGATAATTAACTTAATTTTGGTAATTAAATTAATTAAAATGTGTGCAAGTGGGCATGGTGGGGGAATAATATTGAATTAATTAATCAAAGGGGGTTTAGAGGGTTGTGACCCAATTTTGGGTGTCTACATTTGCCCCTTTTTTTTGTCATGTAGCTTGTATTGATAAGTGACATTGAAAAAACAAGAGTGGTTTCCCCAAGTATGGGTTGAGGTTAAGTTCCCCGGTATGGGTGGAGGTTAAGGTTGCCCTAGGTATGGGTGAGGTCCCCCCTCAAACCGGGAATTGATGAAGTAGAAGGTGAATTGGTGATGGGTTTGATAAAATGGTAGGTGATGAAAATTGAGATAAGGTGGGTATAGGAATATAATAATGGGTAATAGGTGGGGAATTCAAACACACACACATGTAGAATGTGATAAGGCACTAGGTTGAAGAGCTCACAAACTCTACATCATCAAAGGTCGATAGTTTATCCAAACAAGGTTGATGTGGTCTAGGTATCCAAGGTATAGGATACGGTCTGAAACACAACGAGGCTAGGTGTAGGAATGGGCATTAGGTGGGTTCCAAAGCACCAAAAGGTTTGGTCTGGTCAAGATAAACATCACGACATAGGCAAGGAAAGGTTGGTAGGCTAAACAACACATGAGTAACATCATCATCAAGGTACAACAAGTAAGTAAAATTCAAGTGTCAAATTGGCGTTGGTTCGGGTTGGGTGTATAGGTAAGGCCATGGGTAAGGCCATGGTTTAGGAAAAATATGCCCAAGTACACTGAGGTTAGGGGTTAGGTGATAAGGCTATTAGGTGAGTTTATAGGGTCTGGGATAAGGCTTTGGTAGCAAGAAAATGGCATCTTACATCAAAATTTTGGGAAAATTAGGTATAAGTGGGTTAGGCAAGGTGACCGATACTGGTTGAGGAAACGATGCCAGTATTAGGGTAACCGATGTCGATGTCGTCAACTAGGGTAGGGCATGACATGACTGATGTTGGTCATGTCAATTTGGGTTTAAAATGGAAAATCTACATGAAAAGGGTTTCATTTGAGCATTTCTAAATTTGGAAAATGACAGAGAGAGAGTATTTTGTGAAAAATGACAAAGAGAGGTAGGAGGTTGAGTTGGTGAGTTGTTATCGGTTGAGAGGAGTGGAGTGGATGGGCCCCATGAGATCTGAGAGTGATTGAGGGATTGGTTGTGAGCAATGGGATTGATTGAGACATGGCAAGAGGGGAGAGGGCATCGGTGGAGGTCACATTCCCATTCTAGAGATCCCACCATGGAGGTGTCGCGTAGAGGTAGGAATCAAGCTCCCTTAGTGTTTTTATTAAAACTAAGTAGAAAAATGAATAAATTTGATTGTGGAATGGATTTGAATTTTTTTTGAAAATGGGGTGAAATTGGGTATGGGGAGGGTGAAATCTAGTGTAATTAGGTGGTAAATGAATGTAGAAGCAATTTGGGGTAATTTGGGTGGGTAGTTTTTTATTTTTAAAATTTTAAAATTGGGGGATGTGGGGTTTGGCCCTGCAGGGTTGAAACCAGTGACCAACGTTAGTTGGCTATTCGGTCATGGCTGGTAGGCTACTAACAACATTGGTGGGGGTAAAAGAGGACCTGATATCGGTTAGGGTAATGATGTTGATCATTGTGAAAAGTGACCAAGTGTTAAAAAAGATATAGTTGGAGGAAGGCAAAAAATGAAAAGGGGTGGTTTAGGATTAAGTTAGAGTGGGGAAAAGTTGAGTAAGTAGGGAATGGTAGTTAGGAATGGTTAGTGAGGGTGAAAAGTTAGTATAAAAGAGAAGTAGAATGAAGGTTAAGGTTAATTAGGAATGGAAGGGTAGAAAGTAGATGAGGTAATGAAGTGCAATAGGTGAAGGGAGGAAAGTAAGGAAATAATTTGTAGATGATAGGCTAGATAGAAGTATACATAGATGTAAGTAGGTTGGGTGAAGGTGGGTAGACTAGGAAAGGCATAGGTAGGTATTGGGAAAGGTAGGGTCAAATAAATGATCAAAAGGGGAATTGATTAACATGTTTGATTGGTGATGATGCAGGTGAGGCATCAGTTGACCATGCGAGATAGGCTACCACCACTTTTAGTGCAGATGAGACCCCATGTGATAGAGGATGAGTGGGAGCATATGAGAGTTGTTGGGCTAGGTGTGTTAGTGATATAGATGGATCATTAGAGATCACAACATGATGGTCACTCTCATCGACAGATGGGATCATGTGACCAACACATTCCACTTACCAACTGGAGAGATGATGATCACTTTGGAGGATGTGTACAGGATTTTGAGGCTACCGATTGTTGGAGAGCCACTATATCATATATTTCATGAGGAATTGATTGATCCTATGAGCCTATCATTTCAAGTATTTGGAGAGGTGATGGAGATTTTCATACCACAAAGTAGAGCATTAGTTATGGGGATATGTATTTTTTCACCCGAGGAGACCATATTATCAAGTGTTGATGATGGTGGTTATTTAGTGTTATGCTCTCCTAGATTCAGGGTGGGATATTTCCATGAGCATTGATGGGAGTACTTGAGGATATGATTGAGAGAGAGTTTTTTTTTCATGGGTGCCAGCATACCTAGTACAACTATATAAGGAGTTATGGGCATATCGGAGGATTAGATGGTTTGGTGTATGTTGCACTTATCTACTTCATTATTGGGCATATGAGCACATAGTGTGTCTGCGTGTCATCCATTGGCCTTCCATACATGACAGGATGGTTTAGAGGAGTATATAGAGTAGGTTTTAGGAGGTGGGTACCGATAGGAGCACATCCTAGGGTGGATGAGGCATCATGAGATGTGATGTACTACAGTGCAATGTTAGAGGGCCTATCAGGACTGGATATTTTATGGTGGCCTTATGTGGATTTCCCTTCATATGGGGGCATGGAAGAGGAGTTGGTATGGGGTTACAACTAGTGGTTAGGTGGATAGAGGGATGAGAGGCCTAGAGAGCATGAGATGATACTAGTTGACCAGGTTAGACAATAGTTTGGGCTATAACAGGATGTGCCTCCACCTTTTCCATAGTATTAAAACAGAGATCAATGTGGAGAGACCATTATCTCCACCACATCTAGAAAATCCCATAAGGAAGAGAGGAGTAGTGTGATGAAGGAGGATTGATGATGTGGGCACCATTGATGGGTATAGGTGGTGGTGGATAGCCCTACTATAGAAACACACCGAGGCCAGACAACCAAATTTGGCTACTTATGTTATAGTGTAGAGGACCATATTACAAGGGCAGTGATGACTTTTTACAACTACTTACTAACTGCACATAGCCACTCTTGAGATAAATGTTACCACGGGGAATAAGGTCAAGCTAGCATTGGCCCAGTGCATAGCATAGGCTCCCGTATAGGCACCACATGGGGGATGGGGATAAAGGTAAGTGGCAACATTGCGTGATCCTCAAGTTGCTACACATTATAAGCACATGTTGCCACTTTACTATAGGTAGTTGGTAGAACCCAGCATAGCACATGTACATGTAGAGATGGGGGTAGGTATAGTAATGTAGGCTCAAGTGATTTCCTTTTAGCCACATGTGGCCACTTGTGCACAACTAGTAGCTACTACAGCAAAGCACCAGTAGTAGGACATGGTCCATGTTGTATAGCACACAGACCCGGGACAAGGTCCCATTTTACATGTAGTGGGGACAAGGCATTGGCATAGGGATAAGGGCCACTATTACTGGGACAAGGTCCATAGGTTGAGAGTCGAGTGATGGCCCCTCCTCAGGTTATATCCATGGCCATTATCAGAGATGTAGTTTTGAGGCTAGGTATTATCAGGACCGGTTGATGGAGAGTGGTATCCATGTATGTGACTTATGGTGAGTATAGAGTGCAACAGAGAAGCCAATGTGAGGACCAACTCATGGACTCATAGTTCTAGCAGCTCAGAGAGCCATCAATCTCATAGACATGGTTAGGGAGAGGTGACTAGTTCTCATAGGTGGAGGCTAGATGAGGGTACTAGAGAGAGCAAAATAGGTGCCGACCCTTCATAGATATGATATGGAGATGATATTTATTTTTATTTTTGATATATATACCGGCCTGCATGCCGAAGATGTGAGATGTATATGAGATATTTTGAGATACTTGTATTTTTATATGTGTTTACATGTATTGTCACACAGACATTCCTTTTATATAGTTGATGATGATGGTATTTATAGATGATGTGTTTTGTTTATTTATTTCCATGTATTTGAAATAGACGTAGTATATGTAGGCATGGTTTGAGTGATGATGTATGATTTTAATTTAATTTCCATTTTATTGATGTCATGGAAACTTAGATGATTAGGCATGGTTTGGTTTAATTTCCATGTTATGTTATGATGGAAATATTAGATGTGTTCATGGAAAAAGTAGATGTATGGCATGGGATTGAGTGATGATGATATGTTTTAATTTCATTTCCATTTTATTGATGTCATGGAAATTAGATGATTAGACATGGTTTGGTTTTGGTGATTAATTTCCAAGTTATTTCCATATTATGTTCTTATGGAACTAGGATGTAGGCATGGTTGGTTGAGTTTGTGTTTTTTTGATTTAATTTCCAAGTTATTGGTATTATGGAAAATAAATGATGATGTATATGAGTGATGTATGGTTTTGTTTTGAGTTAACTTCCAAGTTATTGTTTTGATGGAAACTAACTAACTAAGTTTTTTGTTTGATGGGGGAAAATGATGATGGGGAAAAGAGTGGTTGAGCTAACCTTGAGGGCCCCATGCCCTAAGAGTGCTTCCTACATAGCCCTTGTGAAAGGGGCCTCAGGATGATGTAGTTCTCCCATAAACCAGGAAGAATGTGATTGGGTTAGGTAAGATGAATATGTAGGTTGGATTAGGTTGGTTAGGTAAGGCATGTTTAAAAATAGGCAAGGTCAAATGTTGAATAGGTAATAGGAAAGGTGAATTAGGTGCATAGGCATAGATGAAGGTATCATGGTTAAAGAAATTTTGATGATCTTATTTCTGTTGAAGAAATAATCAAGATAGGAAGAGGTGAACTGAAAAGAAGCAAAATGCTCCAAGTTGGAAAAGACCATAAGTGTTATACCCTTTAGACTTATTGAACTTAAATCCCTAGATACATTGCATGATGGATAGGTCTAGAATTGAAAGAAGTCACATGATCAAAATGTGTAAAATACACGCTTGTCCCTTGAATTTGAAGTTGAGTTAAGATAATAAAAAAGGGTAAGGTGGAAGAGTTTGTTTAGTGTAACCTTGTTGTGAGACAACATGCCCCTTCTGCAAGATACCCAAAACCAGAATAGGCAAGTCCATGACGAAAAGTTTGTATTTTTCTTGATTTTTTTTGCTTTTTGTTTTGTATAGAATGATCGATGTGGGAAGTCTATATTGGGATAAATAGGTTCTCCTTGAGGTCTTCATGAAGTTGATCAATGCATGGGAAGCTCAAAGGATTATTTTATTTGAGAGATATAGATTAGTCTTCTTTTTGGATAGACTAATTACAATAAGTGGCTAATTTTTATAGTTGTCCTTTGAGGGAGAAATCTACTTATAGTATAAGAGAGAGAGACATAGATGTCCTTTTGAGGGATTCATCTATTTGTAAGAAGTTTGACTCAAGGAGTAGAATTTTTTTTATCCCATATATTTTTTTATTTTTTATTGAAAGTCATGGACAAGACTATAAAGGAGTATAGGCCTCTTTATGAAGGAAAACCATAACATGAAAAAGGTTAGCTATGAAAGAGAGGTTTAAGTGATAAATGACCATGGGATTCCATCTTGAAAAGAAAAAAAGTATCCATGAGAATCATGCCATGAGTAGAGCCGTGGTACTCATATTGAAGACAAGGTTGAATGGTGATGGATAATCACACAATTCTAGTTTAGTCATTGGTCCTTAAAAGAGGTAGGTGGAAGGAAGGTTCGCTCAAGGGATGAGCATATAGGTGACATAAAGTGATGTAGTACTTTATTCAATAGTAGAACAGTTGAAGATGCAAGGCATTAAGGGGCTCATGTTTGGGTTTACCTTCAAGAGAAGATAAATGATAAGCACATGATCCATAGGTATGGGTGATAATATAAGGTCCAAGCCAATTGGGAGAAAAACTTTCCTTGTTTACTTTTCTCATCTTTGGTTACATGTTGATTTTCTTTTAGGACAAGATCCAACCTTGAAAGTTTGTTTCATGAACACATTTTTCATAGGCACGTTTGATGCATTTTTGGTAGATTTGGAGGTAGAGCATTTAAATGATGTTTCTAATAGCTCAAGTTATGCCAAACATTCTTGGAATTTTTTCATCATCATTGAGCATATCTTTAAGTGAGATATGAAGAGATGGAATTTGGACTTTGAGAGGTAGAATGCCTCTGTACTATAGACCAAAGAGAAAGGTGTGGTAATGGTAGAGGTGTGAATGTTGGTGTGATAAGCCCATAAGGTGAAAGGAATGTGTGTATGCCAATCCTTACCAATATCATCGACAACTTTCATGAGAATTTTGTTGAGGGTTTTGTTAGTTGATTTGGCTTGACCATTTGTTTGAGGATAATATGGTGAAGAGAAACTGAGTTGAATACAAAGTTATCACAGAGTTTTCATAGGGTTTTGTTTTTGAATTGTTTACCATTGTCAGTGATGAGGCGATGAGGAACACCAAAATAAAAAATGATGTGATGGTTGATGAATTCACATATTTTCTTGGATTTGGTAGAAATGAGAGGGATGAATTCCACCCATTTAGTGTAGTATTTGGTTGTTGTGATGATCCATTGATGATGTTGAGAAGAATGAGGGTTAATCTCTCCGATGAGATCCAAACCCCATTGAGAGAAAGGCCAAAAGTATTTGGCGACTTGTAAGGCATGACTAGGGGTGTGGTGAAGGTTAGCATGCTACTAACACTTCACACAATACTTGACATATTCACAACAATCTTGGTTAAGGGTTGGCCAATAATAGCCAAGGTGAAGGATACATTTGGCAATGGCATGGCCATTGAAATGTCCACCACAAATCCCATCATGGATTTCTTTAATGGTGTATGGAATTTTAGAACTAGTGAGGCACTTGTAGGAGGATACCATCAAAGCCATGCTTATAGAGAATACCCCCATGATGACGTAATGAGAGACCTTTTGGAGGAAGCTCACTTACCATTGTGAGTGAGATCTAGAGGAAGATTGAAAGGGAGAGGTAGTCAAAAACTTCTTATACCATATGTCACGTGGGTCGGTTTCAATTCTTCCCACAAAATTTACATCATGGAATAGGTAAGAGGGTGACTATGCAACCATTGTATTGTGACAAATATTTTAGAGTCCAAAGGTGAGGAAGGTATTTGGGAAGCAAGAAAAGCCATGGTGTCTATGAATTTTTAGTGGATCGCGGAGTGGTTTGAAGTTCATAATGATCAAAGGTAGTCAAAAGCATGTTGATGTGATGTTTATACTTTTGAAGTACCTCATTACAAAACTTGGTATAAACCATTGACTTGGTTCACAACTAGTTGAGATTTCCAAATATATTAATGGATTTAACATATAGGGAAATGGTGGTTTGAAGACCTAACATGAGTGCTTCATATTCAACCACATTATTGGTACAATCAAAGTCAAGTTTTAAAGATAAAGGCATAGTTTTTCACCTTCAAGAGGAATGAGGATGACCCTATGCCACCCCACGTTGACATTTAGAACCTATCAAAGAATAATTTCATCTGAGAAATGGTGTCATCCAGGGAAAGAGTGTAGATAGATTCATCGGGGAAAATCAAAATTGAGGGTTGATGTCTAGGAAGAGGGGCATCTGCAAGATGATCTGCAATGGTTTGTCCTTTGACATACTTTTGATGAATGAATTCTAGGTCTAGGTTTGTAAGGAACATGAGCCAACACGAGGTGTGTTGGTGTTGGTAAGGTTTAGCATACATGTAATGTGTAGGTTATGTGTTGGTGAAGATGAAGGTTTTGTGGTTAAGTACGTAGTGGCAAAGTTTAGTGGCCACGAAGACCAAGGATAGGAAGATATTTTCAGCATGAGTATACCTAGTCTCATAATCTAAAAGAGTATGCTTATGTAATAAACCTCTACTCTATGTTGCTCATCGTGATGAGTGAGCATGACACCCAAGGAATGGTCAATGGTAGAAATGTAGAGGTAAAAGGTTTATCATCTTTAGGTGGGATGAGCATAGGTGGTTGAAGAAGGTATTTCTTCAATGCTTCAAAGGATTTGTGGCACTCATCATTCCAATTGAAGGAGACATCCTTTTTAAGAAGATGATGAAAAGGGTGACATTGGTCAAAAAGTTGGGAAATAAAGTGTTGAATGGATTACAATTTTCCTTGCAAACTATGAAGTTGTCAAAGGTTAGTAGGTGGAGGCATCTCAAGAATAGCCTTGATTTTGGTGGGATCAACTTCGATGACCCAAAAGAAATGATGAAACCAAGGATTTTTCTAGAGAGAATGAAAAAGACACACTTCTTTGGTTGAAGGTGAACACAGTATTTAATGAGATGATCAAATATGATTTTGAGAACTGGGAGGTGTTCGACATGACTTTTAGACTTATCGAGAATATCATCGCGTAGTATTCTAATATGTTATGCATGAAATCATGGAAGATATAGGTATAATGAAGGTCTCCTAGGGGGTAATGAAGGAATTTTTGTGTTGATCTTGTGGTGTGAGTAATATTTTATTATAACCCATGAACCCATCTATAAGAGATAGCATTTCATGGCTAGTTTTAAGATCAACAAGTTGGTCGATACTAGGTAGAGGAAAGTCATAGTTAGGGTAAGAAAGATTAAGGTGATCTATAGGGATCCAAAATGACTCTACTTCATTAGATCAACCAACACCAAAGAATGAAAAAATGAAGAAACAAAGGTTCTATCTTTATATTAACAGAATTGTCACTTTGTGTAGAGTGGAGGCTACATAACTGCCTCCCAACTAGGGTGGGTGTCCTGTAACTGCCACCTAGCCATGATGGCATTCCTGTCACTTTTAGACAAAAATAAAATTTGAAATGAACAATCCCATAATTGAAAAGGATGTCTATGTCTCTTCTCCTCCATAACCTTTCCCATCATTGAGTACATGGGAGGACATGAGAAAGGCTATAAATACATGTAGGAAGGAGATTCTTGATCATCGAAGCATGAAAGCAAGCGAGCAAGGAATTCTTAGTGTTGGAATTGTGTTTGTAGAAGAAAGGAGTTTTGAGGAAGAGAAAACAAGTAATTGGGAGGAAGTGTGAGATATTATCTACTTCTATTTCATACTTATTGTAAATTATGTACTTCTTATTTGAATTAGCTAATAAAAAGTGGGAAGAAAGAGTGTTTTCCCTTCCCATCTGGTTTTCCTCCTCTGGAGGCTTCCAGGATAAACATTGTTGGTGTTCATGAGTTTATATTATTTCCTTTCCTATAATTATTGATTCTAAGCATAAGTAAATTCATTCACTAGCTATCTTTGTCATTTTCTAGTCAAAAGTAGAAAAAAGAGTTTAATTTTGATTCTATGAACAATTCCAAAGTAGATATTTTACAGATCATTTTGGTATCGGAGCTAACAAATATCTAGGGTGGTATTCATTCTTGGATTTATATGACAGTGATGAGATCTAAAGGTGAAAAGGCTTTACCTTGTGATTCAAATATTTCTACAAGGAAGTGGAAACAAAGAATTCAGAGACAAATGGAGGAAGAAAACTTGGTCCATAGAATCGAGATGCTAGACACCATGATGGATAAGATGTTTAGAAGACAAGAAGAGTTCACAAATTTATAGAAGATAACTTGTTAAGCAAGACTCCATGGAATCGGTGGTTTAAGGCATAGCTGAAAATTTTGGCATAGGGAGGAGCCACCATGAGGAAGATTATGGGTAAGAGTGTGAAGAAGAGACTTCAAATGCAAGAGAAAAGGTAAAATCTAATCATGCTCGTTTTAAAGTTGAGAAAAAATTTGAAATTAAAATATTTGAAGGACAAGAAGATGCATAGTTGCTTGATAAATGGTTAAAATAATTAGAAGTCTACTTCAGCATCCATAATGTCACTAAGACACAAAGGATCACCTTTGCACGTCTCAAAATGGAGGGACATGCTTTGGTTTGGTGGGAAACCCATCTAGCAGTTGTGAAAATAAGAAACATCTTAGAAGAATTTACTGAGAATCATTTAGAGCTAACTTCTATCTTATTGGCCTACAAGGTGACCAAATGATTAAATAGAAATATTTTAGAAAAGTCAATGGTCAAAGTGTGCAGGACTATACTACGGAGTTTCAAAAGGCGAGGCTATGTTTATAAATATGTAATTGGAAGATGAGAAAATTTTGACTAAGTACTTGGGAGGAGTTCACAGTCACCTTTGAATAAAATTCATCTCCATGAATCCCAAATATCTCAATAAGGCGTGTGTGCATGCATACTATATAGATGATGAAAAGAAGTAAGGAGAAGCAGATCTAAGGGAAAAATAGTCGATAAATTAGTAGAAGAAAGAACATGGGAAAACAAGTAACAAAGGTAAGTGGAAAGGGAAAGGTAAACAAGATGCAACTACTTTAAATAATAGTAAATATACTAAGATTTTTGTAAGAAATGTGATATCAATGGTCATATTGATGTTACATGTTACATGTTATAAGTTACATCGAGTTACATCAAAAAAGCGAACCAAGGACTCAAAGAAGTCCATGACAAGCGTAAAGAGAGAGGGGAGGTAGAAATCGAAGATGACTCGATGTAGATGAGAGGATTGGATGCACTGACCACCAACATGGATAACTAAGAAGAGAAATTGAGAAGATTATTTCGAGATCAAAATCCAAATCAAGATAACTAAGCTAAATGCTTTGGTTGATACCAATTCTCGGTCTAACTTGATTTTACGAAGCGGTTGTAAAGAAGCTTGGTCTTGAGACTTACAAGCATCCACACCCTTATCATTTGGGTTAGGTGAAGAAGGGTGTTGAAATTCAGGAAAAAAAAAATATGTAAGGTCAAGTTTGGGATAAATTCCCAATATATTTATGTATTGGAAGTTGATGTTATTCCACTTGATGCTTTTGATGTTATTTTGGGAGTCCTTACTTGTATATCGGGAAGTTATATTTATGATAAGGGAAAAATGATACGAGATGGGTCAAGGATGGGATCAACTACAACATCCAAGAACACCGAGTGTAAGACATGAGTTCTTATAGTGAGTGCTAACAAAGAAAAACAACTTATTCGGGAAAATCATAATTAGTTTTATTTACTTTTGTTAAAGGATAAACAAGATGGGGTTGAAATTTGAGATTTCTAACCGGGGAAAACAATATTTGGATAGTATTATTCAATCTTTTCAGGAATTTTTTCAAACTCCCGGTGGGTTACCACCAAAGCGGGAAGTAGAGAATGAGATTCAAACTATCGCAAAGTCCCCTCTAGCGAACATCGGGTTGTATAGGAAATCCTTCTTTGGAGAGTACTAAAGTAAATAAACAACTCCAATAACTACTAGACAAGGTTGTGATACATCCAAGCACCTCACCATGTGGTTCTCCTATTGTGATGGTGCCAAAGAAGGATGGTTCTTGAATAATGTGCATCTACTACCATGCTTTGAACAAGATCACCATAAAGAACAAATATCGACTTCCCCGCATAGATGATCTCTTGGACCAGCTTCAGCATGCCAAATTCTTCACGAAGTTGGATCTAAAGTCAGGTTATCACCAAGTCAAAATGAAGGAGGAGGATATATAGAAGACTGAATTTAAGAAAAAACAAGTTTTGTATGAGTGGTTAGTACTTCCATTTGGTTTATGCAATGCACCCGCTACATTTATGAGATTGATGAATGATGTATTATAGGATTTCAGAGATTCATGTGTCATTTTTTATCTAGATGATATCTTGATTTTTAGTGCCACATGGGAGGAACATATAACTCATTTGTAACA
This sequence comes from Taxus wallichiana var. yunnanensis, assembly GCA_018340775.1. NCBI lineage: Eukaryota > Viridiplantae > Streptophyta > Pinopsida > Cupressales > Taxaceae > Taxus > Taxus wallichiana. Next base: position 544,659,090 of record CM031244.1, on the reverse strand, counting down.
AGTCTTGTAAGTTCTCATGGAGAAACAACTGCTTATTAATATGAAGAAATGTGAATTTTCCAAACAGTCACTTGTCTATCTTAGGTATGTGGTTAGGGGAGGAGAGCTATGAGTGGATCCAAAGAAGGTGGAAGCCATCACTAGTTGTCTAACACCAACAGGATCCATAGAGACTAAGAGAGTTGTATGGGAGTAGTATAGTACATGTGGAAGCTCATTTTGGGCTTCTCCACGATTCAATACCTCTAAACACGGTGGCCGCAAAGAGTAAGGGGTTTAACTAGGGTAAAGAACAAGACAAATCCTTTGAATTATTGAAATATAAGATTAGTCATGCTCTAGTACTTTCTCTTCCTAATTTTCAGAAGCCCTTTGAAGTAGAGACAGATGCCAACGATTACGCTATGGGCAAAAATTTATTCGGGGAGATAAACCCATATGTTTGTAGACACCAAATTCGTGTCTCACGACCCCTTGTGACCCGCATCTCATTTCGCAACCTAACCTCATTACCTAAACCTTACACAAGTATTTATTAATTGCCTTGTAATTGATAAATCTACACCACCTTACCTACCACCTCACTTTGCCACTTCATCATGACCTAGCCCTAACCCTAAAACTAACCTAATTAGGACCCATGACTTGGTCTAGACTCACATCCATAACTAATGCCTCCTTACTCGCACCCAAAGCGGACCTTCAGCCACTTGACCAAGCCCATGGCCCGATCTCTCGGGAGAAAAGAAAGGGAAGGTGGGCTATTTTACTAAAAATAGCCTACTTTTTCCTAACCGATGCGGTTCTACTCGGCCGCCGTCGGTTCTACGCAACCGCCATCGGTTCCCTGTAAATGGGCTTCCCAAACCAAAACAACGGATGGGAATTTCATTTTGGAGATCGATCGAAGGATTTTAACCAAAGGAGAGTCCAAAGCGATCGCGGAGTCGAGAACTTCACTCGACCAAGAGAGGCGAGTAAAGGAAACCAGAAGAGTTGGCGTGCAAAGGAGATCAACTTGCACCTTCATCAAAAACCCGATAAGTTATATCTTGCATGTCCTCCATTATAACATTTCTTGTGCTTTTGGAATTGTAATCTTCCCAAATCCGTTCTGAACCCATTATCTAACGTACCATTGCCTCTAACCATCATTCCTTAGCTTTAACCATCCCATTTCTCAATACTATCCAAAAACCAGCCATTACAAACACCACAACCAGCCCGAGAAGATCCTAGAACCACCGGTATCGGTTATCGGTGACCGCCATCGGTTATAGATAGAGCATCGGTTCCTTTGATCAAAACCAAGAAAAACTTGACCTTTTCCCTACCTAGTTCCACGAAACAATTTAATTAGTACTCTCGATGTATTTTGTGTTAATTCATATTAGCAGAGGCCGACCACCTTGAAAGGAAGTTTCATACTTCACAGGCCCCAGGCGATTCCCTCATTTATTATCTAATCAAAATCTTGCGGTCTTGTGTTCTTATTTCGCAGGTAGTCCTTCCAAGACAAAAAGGAGTTCTTCTGCAGCATCGGCTGATCTTTCTCTACTGATACGCGCACATCATCTCGACATTCTACGGGTATTCCTCTAACCCTAACCTTATCTGTTTCTATAAGAGCGAAGCATTTCGAGTGAAACATTTTGGCTGACTTATTGGGACCCATTTTGGGTTTTTCTTTATTTCATACTTGCTTTGTTATTATAGGGAGCATACTTGTTGTTTTCTTCTTCTAGAGATATTCACGGGGTATTTTATTATTACGGTAAAAGAACTTGCTTTGTTTTTGCATCTTGCATTAGTAAAAGTCATCTCTTTTGCTTCATCGAATATCACTTTCGATTTGGGTTTTAAAACACATGCATTACATTCCTGCTGTTGTTTTCAATTCTAGTGAACATAGATTAAGTAACGAGGTCATACACGTGGGGGTGATATCCACGGTATTAACAGAAATTAACCTTAGTTTCACTGCGCACAACATATCTTGAATCACTTCCACAATTAACACAACATCTCAAACATCCCCCTTTTCCATGGTATTCCTCCGCATGATTGAGGTAACCTTATAAGCCAAAACAAACTTGATATTTCCCTAAGTCTTGTTTTTAGGATTCGACATCATTCTACGTCTAAAGGCATAAGCCCACAATAATTAAAATTAACCCTAAGGTTAATCTCTGCATTTGCGTGTGCCTCTTGCTTGTTTTCAAATCCTGTTTTCTCTGTCATACTTTGTCTTCTGTGATCAATAAGTTGCTAAACTACTCAACGTTGCTAAAAATCAAATTAGCAACCCCTTTGTATTTTCTTATTCTAGATTTTTGACACCGGCATCGGTTAAGGGACCGACGTCGTTTTCCCTGTGACCATGGCGGTTACCAACCGATATCGATTCTTTGTCTCTCTCATTTCTGACAAACCAGCAACTTGCTAAATTCACCATTCTGAGGTTGTTTTTGTCCTTGATAGATTGAAACTTTCCTGTGTGTTCTGGTCTATGGTTGTCATCACTCGGAAGCAAGCCGCCGCCATGGTTTCACACGCTTGCTCTGTTTCTTTGCCTGAATCACCCCCTTCACATTCTATAGGAAACCCTACGGACACCAGTGAGATCCCCCAAATTCCTGTGGGAGACAAGGACTTTGCCAAATTTCTAGATGCTAATCCCAGCGCTGTACAATACTATTTGTCTCATACCCCTGACCGTGCGCCTGATGGTCAGCTCCTTATGGGCATGCCTATTAGTATAGCTGCTCATTTAGCTCCTACTCCTCCTGATAACAATACCTTACTTCCCGCATCACTAGCCCCGTCTCCCAAACCGAACTTATCGAACTCTTTACGCGGGCTGCGCTAAGCACATCTCCCTACCCTCCAAATTCAAACTTTCCGTACATTCGCGAGGCCTTTACTATGGCTCGAAAATTAGAAATTCGGGCCTTAGAGGAAGAGAAATTGCGGTTGCGCAACAAGAACTCCACTTTCCGAACTCCCGATTCTACCAATAAACCAAATACCACCACTCCTCACGCGTCAACCTCTTCTAAATCAAAAGGAGCTGTCCACGTGGTGATGGTCAAATCCCAACCACCGTCGATACTCCACCAAAAACCACCTATAAATACAAAGTGAGCCCACCAATTACACTCCTTGGGAGAAACTTATGGCATCATCCTAGAGAAATTGCTCAAAGTGGGGCTATCACCTTGCCCCTCAGAAACCTCACTCTGGGTTTGACTCCACCCGCGCAATACCTTCCTTCACAGTACAAAGAAAATGACTTTTGTAACTTTCACCGCGTAAAGGACATAGTCATGAAAAGCGCAAGATGTTGAAAAACATAGTGCAGGAAATGGTTGATGCTGGGATATAACACTCGATAATCCTAACGCCCTGCTAACCGAAATCTGAAAATTTTCAACAAGCCATTCCGAATCACTCGTCCAGAGCAACGTAAACCAAGATATCTTAGGCGAGGAGAGTGTTCATGAGATCCATGCGATTCGATACCCGGCCAAAAGCCTCTATCGAGAAAATTTTGAATCAAGCCTCTTCACTAACACAGAGCCCGAACCTCCTTTACCACCATCAAGCCAAAGCGAAATCATTCCTTTACCCATAGAAGAGTTAGCTGCCTGTGCTTCCCTTCCCATTAATGAGTCTTCTTACACCACATCCCTACAAAGCGTGAGCGGATGTTGTCTAATCTATCCATTTCCCAGACGTCTCCTTCTACCACTCTTGCGCTGACAAGGAGGGTACACCACTCCTTTTGACATCCTTAGATGAGAAATCTCTCGCATAGAACATCGTTAAATTCTTTAGCCATGACAGACCCCCTCCAAAGCGCCCATACGCCTATTAGTCCCTCATCACCTAAATCTTTTCAACAACCCGTCGACCTCTTAGCATCTCACGATACGATTGCCTCATCCGCCTCTGTGTCACACCCGCATGATGGTTGGAATTACAACTCACTTTTCTCTCTGTACCAAAATTACAAATTACACACAGAGACTGTCATTCCACTGAGAGAAGATGGACAGGCCCTATGGGAACGTTTGAGTACTCCTGTTTCTACTCAAATGCAAATGACTGATCCGATGTCTCCACCATCTACCCGAAGTGCTTACGAAGCTTAAAATGCCCCTGTTCTCGCCTTCACCCCCTCACCTCTACCAAATTCCCCATCCACTTCTATCAACTTAACCGAGATCTTCCCCTACGCTTGGGACCTCACCAATGCCTGGTCTAACACACCGCCTAGCGACTCGATTTATCCCAAAATAAACCCGCCCGCCACCTAGGAGACAAACGTAATCCGGGCCTCTATCAAAACCCTCATCTTCACACCCACCTTCCATATTGGGACCTCATCCCTCCACCTTACATCAATATATCATACCTCCTTTGTTTTTACGCAAAACAACCTACGCCTTTACACCTATACGAGAGATCAAAGGGTATCACAACATCGTTACCCGTGTATCCGGTCCACCTATCAACCCTAAACCCATCCCATCATCAAAGGATTTATTTTCTGTCACTCCCCTTTCTCCGTGGTTGTTTCCCACTACCATGCCATCAGTAGCCTCATCATCTAACCAAGTTTGAGCGTAACCACGTAACCAAGAAACCACGTTTAGTGAAAAACATGTGGCACCCCTCGACTAAACCACCACCCATACGAACTAAACACGCCCAAACATTACCACAACCCACACAATCAATACCCTCATCTTCTTGATTTTGACCCACTCAAAGGATCCTACGCCAAAATCCTTGCTATGTTGGTGGAGAATGCGACCATCTCTCTACCCCCACTTCGACCTTATGACCCGTCTAAGCCCCGACCTGTGGATTATGATGAATCTAAAATCTGCGCCTATCACCGCACACTGGACATGATGTAGAAGGATGCAAAGCTCTAAAAACCATCCTTCGCCGATCACCTCTTCCGGATCGAAAGATTAAGAAAAACAACTTACGCAGGAGAGACCTCTAGCGCCAATTCCTCTACTATACCATCTGTCCCCGCCTCACCAAGATCGATCATTATTACAACCCCACCTCTTGAAGACCATGAATTATCCCAACCATCTTCTTCATCTCGGAGTCTACGAGATTAATATGATTAGTGTCGCTACTCGAGGGACGAGAAAAACAATGGGAAGCGAAAAAAACACACTGCGGCATCTCTTTCTCCTTGACCATCCCGATTACACCACCACCTAAAGTGATTATTCGCAGACCCGCCTATCCGTCTCTAATGGAGTTGCCCACCGAACCATGATCAAACGGCTTCATCAATCGCCCATAAAAATGACACTATATGATCTCATTCGGACTTCTGAATCTCATCGACAAGCTCTTGTTGAGATCCTTGAGGATAGAGGTTTTCCCAATGAAACCCTGCCCGTGGCCTCCATTCTAACACCCAATCACGTTGCCTCTCTCACCAAACAATCCATCTCCCCCACCACTTCTGTCTCAAAACAACAAGCCGCTGCGGTTAGTTTCTCGGAAGATGAAATTATCGACTTTGGTACAGAAGACCCTGACCCTGCCCTTTTCATTTCCGCTTACGTCCGAGACATTCGAGTACGTCGGGTTATGATTGACGGGGGCGCTAGCCTAAACATCATCTCTTCAAAAGCCTTCCAACAAATGAACATCCCTTCTAGTTGCATGTGTGCCAACCCCATCATGTTGCGGTCATTCAATGATGCTATTACTTCTACCTTAGGCACCGTGATCCTCAACATTCGCGTAGGCCCACGTACTTTGCCCGAACTCTTCTATGTCCTTGAAGGAGAGTTCCAATATAATATATTGCTAGGTCGTCCTTGGATCCGGGCCATGGGATGCGTCCCCTCAACATTACATCGATGTATAAAATTTGAGTACGAGGGGAAGTCCTACACTGTAAAAGCTGATCCTCCCCCCTTCAAAACTTGCAATATGTTATACCGCCCAAACGATGTGCTTATACCAATTAAGACACCCATACATTCAACCCAACCATCCTCTTCCAATATACCTCAACCGTCCACCTCAAGCGCACCTCTGATTGTGAAACCACCGTCGCACAAACCACTTCTCTTCCGCATGCTAACATCCCAACCTCCGACCCCTTAGTAGGCGTTTTCATCGCCTTACTGCTGGGGAGTATCGCTATATAACGTTAGTTCTTTCCCTACCCGCGGAGAGTACGGACAATTACATGCACACCCCACCTACGACCGTCGCGTGGGGAGATAATCTCTTACGGACCACCCCATTGTCGCACTAACCTAACATACGGGGTGTTGACGCATCCTCCATTACCCACGAACCTCCTCTTCATGTGGTTCCCTTCAATCCGATTTTCAATACTTGACAAATCGTCGCGTTTTGCCCTCACCTTCTTGACTCATTTGTGCGTGGAAGGCTTTGGTTTTGGCCTTTACGAACAAAGCGAGACATACTCTCATCCCCATCACCACACGCAAACATAATGATCGCAGTGGTCTTGGTTTTTCCGAAACACCTACGCAAGAGACACCTCCTGTCAGCTGTATCCTGGAAGAAGAGGACGTCGCCCCTACCAAACCATCATCACCCACTTTGCCATCATCTCCCACAGAATCGATGGACCCTGAATCTATCCCTCCTAACTTTTTTTTTTCATAAATGCTATCTTCATAGGTCCTCTCACTTATCAACGCGATAATGAGGACCCATCTTCTCTTCCCCTTCTGTATCTAGACATGATCGAAGAGGATTCACCTTTGATTAATGTTGTTGAATGTCAGGATGACGACTCCATCCTCACTTACCTAGGCGGGATGATTCTTATATTCAACGTGCCTTACCATCTCGAAACTCAAACCATCTTTGAGCAGAATCTACTATAGAAATCAACATCCACACGGAGGAAGATCCTCACATAGTGAAGATCGGACAATCATGACACATCGAGGCGAGCCGCCTTTACCACCTTTCTCGTGCTCGCATGACCAAGCTTTCGCATGGTCTTACGTGACATGCCGAGAATTGATCCTACCATTGCCATCCATAACATCACTCTAAACCCCGATTCCAAACCAGTCAAGCGAAATTGAGAAAAATGCATCCACGCATTGCTCTCTTGGTCAAAGAGGAGCTCAACGACTCCTTCTGTTTCCTTCATTACGCTATTGACTATCCTCAATGGATTTCTAACATCGTACATCACGAAAGCGGCGGGGGACTTCGGATATGCACGGATTTCGGGATCTTAACCTCGCTTGCCCTAAGGATGACTTCCCCCTCCCAAGTATTGATCAACTTGTTGATCTCACTTTGTGAGTCATGAAATGCTTTCTCTCATAGATGGCTTTTGAGGTTCTGACCAAATTTTGGTTGCCCTGCCCGATCAACACAAAGCGCCTTCATAACTCCTTGGGGAACTTTACTGTTACTAGTGTAATGCCGTTTGGCCTTAAGAATCTTTGGTGCGACCTATCGGCGGGCTATGACCTACATTTTCCATGACATTATGCACACTATCCTCGAAGATTACGTTGATGATCTTACGGGCAAGTCTAAACATCGCGAGTGAACATCTCGATGTTTTAACCATTATTTTTGATGCTTTGTTACAATGATTTACAATCCGTCTTGACCAAAGAAATGTGTCTTTGGTGTCCTTTGGGAAACTTCTGGCTTTATCATCTCTTTACGTGGCATTGAGGTCGATCCATCTAAAGTAAAAGCTATCCTAGAAATGCCCCCACCCAAAAACCTTAAACAATTGCGTAGTTTGCGGGGGTAAACTTGATCCATCCGGCGTTTCATTTCCCAACTCTCGGATCGATGTCACCCTTTTCATCACCTTCTAAAAAAGGACGTTGCCTTTCAATGGGTGAGGAGTGTCGCAAGCCTTGAAGCTCTCAAAACATATCTCTTGCTGACCACTGTGCTTATCCACCCGGGACGACCGTCCTTTCTACCTTTATCTTTCTGCCTTGCCCGACCATGCTATAGGAGCTATGCTCGCCCATCGAGACGACACGCCGAGAGCGAGGCCGTTTACTATATAAGTCTTACCCTCGTGGATTACGAGACTAGGTATACACATGTAGAAAAATTGTGCACAGCCCTATCATTCGTCGCCACCAAACTCCGACATTACCTCTGAATCACAAAACTTTCGTCATCACCAACACGAGACCCCATTCATTATATGTACGCAAACCACACCTAAACCAACGCATCGCTCGATGGCTCATGCTCCTCGCCGACCTCGACCTTGAGTTTATACAACGAAATCAATCAAAGGACAAACTCTTGCAGAGATCAACTTGCGGAGGCCCTCTGCACAGGGAACAATTTACCAATTTTACCTTCCCAACGAACTCATCGCCACTCTTTCGCTCGGAGAAGTGTCGTATCAAATGACCCTCTTCTTGATGGATCTAAGTGTGGCCAGCTGGCGGAGGAGCCGGCATTGTTCTCATCCCTCTGTTGAACCTATGCCTCTTTCATTCCGACTTGATTTCCCTTGCACTAATAATACAGCGGAATACGAGGCCCTTGTTCTAGGTCTCCAAGTTGCGTTACACTTAGGTATCAAATCTATCAACATTTTTGGCGACTCTCAATTGGTAGTCAATCAAGTTACGGGCATCTACCAATGTAAAAACGAGGAACTTCAGAAGTACAAACACCACGTGGAGTCACTTCTAGCCTTATTTACTCACTATGCTATACAAACCATTCCCCGCTCCACTAACAAATTTGCGGATACTATGGCTTGCTTAGCCTCGCAAATTCCCGCCGCGCCAACTGACTCTGAATTATTCGTCGTGGTCCAACAACTTTTTGCCCCATCCTATTCAACCCCGGTAATTTGTATGATAAATACTGTATCTACTAATTCACAGGATACCTGGTACCACCAATTTCATGACTACCTTACAATCTCTGTCCTCCCACCTGATCTTACTAGTAGCAGCAAACGTGCTTTTCTTAAAAGTGTTTCGCGTTATGTTGTCATGGGGGACTCCTCTATAAACATGGCTTTGATGGCATCCTCCTTGTTTGTCTAACTGGCGTAGAAATCACTCATACCATCCAGCGGGTCCATGACGGTATTTGTGGTGGACATTTTAGCGGCCTTGCCAGTGGCTAAGCGAATCCTTCGCCTAGGTTATTATTGGCCTACTCTCAATAATGACTGCTACGAATATGTTAAGCTGTTGTGTCATGTGTCAACAACATGCCAATCTTCAACATACTCCTAGCCACTCACAGGTCGCACGAGATCTTTGGCCTTTCTCACTGATGGGGTTTAGACCTTATTGGTGAGATTCACCCGAACCTCTTCACAACGTCACCGTTGGATAATCACAATGACCGAATATTACACAAAATGGGTGGAGGCCGTTCCACTCATTTCAATCAAAAAAAAAAAAAAAATTGTCGAATTCATTAACCATCACATTATCTGTCATTTTGGTATTCCTCATCGCCTAATAACAGATAATGGTAAATCTTTCAAAAATAAGTTGTTACAAGACCTTTGTGACAACTTTGGTATCAAACTTAGCTTCTCATCGCCTTACTATCCGAGGCCAATGGTGAAATTTGAATCTTCTAATAAAACTCTAACCAAAATCCTCATGAAAGTCGTCAATGAATCTGGAAGAAATTGGCACGATCACATTCCCTTTGCCCTTTGGGCTTATCGTACTAGCATTCGTACTTCCACTAATGCCACACCTTTTCATTGGTATATGGTGCAGAGGCTGTTTTGCCTCTCGAAATACAAATACCCTCCTTAGAATATCTCTTCAAGATATTCTCACCAACGATGATTTCCGCCAAGAGCGGTTAGCCTTGATTAGAGCTTCTTGACGACGGCGTCTTACGGCTCTCGATCACCTCCAAATCTATCAACAACGCATCAAGCGGGCTTATGATAAGCGACTTCATGAGCGTACCTTTAAGGTTGGTGATCTTGTCCTCAAAGAGAATCAACATGTAACCAAACTAGAAAAGAGCAAACGTGGAAAATTTGCTCCCAATTGGATTGGGCCTTATATAATCACTCACACCTATGGATCAGGCACTTATCATTTAGCTTCGCTTAATGGTAAACTGAGCTGAACCCATAATGCCTTGCATCTTTGACCATTCTCTTGCCATTGAATCTAGTGTTATATCACTTCTTATCCGCCTACTGCTCGTCCCTTGAGCTCACATACCACCACATACACTTGTCTCTTACATCTCGAAATAAAATCAAGCTCACCCCTCACCTCCCCTTACGATGCCTTCCCCTTCTTAGTCTAGTCCATGACTTCAAAGTATTAAAATAAGCCGTATTCTTATGGGATTTTCTTGAGTCAAACTTCCTACTAAACTAGATGCTTCACGCCAAAAGAACATCTAGTTATCTAAAATTAAATATAGACTGCTCCCTCGAAGGACAGCTATATGCCAAACTATTGCTGCTACTATAAATAGACTGCTCCCCTGAAGGACAGCTATGCACTAAAATCATCTCTGCTACTATAAATAGACTGCTCCCCCGAAGGACAGCTATACACAGTCAGCCTTTATCCGAAGCTTCTCGCATTGATCAGCTTCGTGAAGACCTCAAGAATAAAACAATCAATATCCCTTGCAGACTTCCCGCATCGATCAGTCTACATTCAATAAAATAAAAGCCTCATACAAAAGAAATTTTTGGGTCATGGACTTGTCTATTTAGGGTAGGTTCTCTTTCGTTATAACAAGTTCTTTATACCTCAGCTATATCATCCACATCACCTCACCATTTGTTTCCACTCAAGGGACGTAACGTACACCTGATATATTGTGATCATACAACTCTTTTCAACTATGGACTTCTCGTCTATACACGGCACTTAGGGCTTCAGGCTCGTTCTACGTTGTGTGGTTTGTTTAGCTCTTTTCACCTATGGAGCACTCTTTCCGCTTTGCCTCGCATCTAGAATTGTGTGTTGATCTTAATCAGGACACTATTCCCTACTACTTGGGTATGCTAACCTTTTGCTTTACCTATACCTACACCAACAACATTACCCTACCAACATCAAATTTTTTTTTACCAAACGACAAATTGTCTAAACCACACCAAATTGCCTAAAATCACCCCTCCCTGATCCTAAGGGAGAACTACATCGGTCTGAGGCCCTTCCTTGCTTTGTGCAATGGGCTATGTAGGCAGCACTTCGGAGACATGGGGTCTCCCAAGGTTAGCTCGACCATCCCCTACCATAACATATCTTGTGTGGTGAATATAAATATTTTTGTGTATTTTTATTTTAATCACATTTCTCTTTATCCTTTTTTCGAAACACCGAAAATCAAAACACCGACAATCTTATTATTATCATAACTCTTGCCGTTCCTTACTCCTTGCCTCTTTTCACCAATATCACCTCTGTCCACCTTTGTTGCACAACATTTGTTCCCTGGTCCGGCCCAACCCAAGGCCTCGCCCTACCAATTGGCCCGACCCAAGGCCTCAACCTACCTATTTGGCCCGACCCAAGGCCTCACCCTACCACTTGGCCCGACCCAAGGCCTCAACCTACCTATTTGGCCCGACCCAAGGCCTCGCCCTACCTATTTGGCCCGACCCAAGGCCTCAACCTACCTATTTGGCCGACCCAAGGCCTCGCCCTACCTATTTGGCCCGACCCAAGGCCTCGGCCTACCTATTTGGCCCGACCCAAGGCCTCGCCCTACCTATTTGGCCCGACCCAAGGCCTCAACCTACCTAGTTGGCCCGACCCAAGGCCTCAACCTACCTATTTGGCCCGACCCAAGGCCTCGCCCCACTTATTTGGCCCGACCCAAGGCCTCGCCCTACCTATTTGGCCCGACCCAAGGCCTCGCCCTACCCACTTGGCCCGACCTAAGGCCTCAACCTACCATTTGGCCCGACCCAAGGCCTCGCCCTACCTATTTGGCCCGACCAACGTTTTATTTTATCCATCCATCCTGTACCTTGTGTTCAATCGAGCTCACTTGTTCGTGTTTTAGCATGATTAGGGTCCTTGACTTGATCTGTCGACCAACTTTGCCTAGACCTAGACCGTGACGTTTATCTCAACCAAACCAACCATTTGGTACTGCCGAACATGCCTAAAGCGTTCTGTACCTTACTGTTATATACCACAGAGCTACTTCCTATGCCTTGGATACCAGGATTATATCACCCTTGTTTGGATAAACTATCGACCTTTGCCTATACATTCTTTGGTTTGCTCGTGAATCATGTACCCTAGTCGTCTTATTGCATTTCAACATGCTCGCTTCCTTGGACCTACACCATCACCTTATCATCCTCTCTACCACATATACCCTTTATCAACCCTATCCACGATTTCCGTTCACTCAATCTACGATAGATTTGAGGGGATTACCTATATCTTTAACATGAGAAACCACTTCATATTATTGTCCGCGCAGCTTTACAAGACAAGCTACACGACAATAAGGGGCTAATGTAGACACCAAATTCGTGTCTCACGACCCCTTGTGACCCGCATCTCATTTCGCAACCTAACCTCATTACCTAAACCTTACACAAGTATTTATTAATTGCCTTGTAATTGATAAATCTACACCACCTTACCTACCACCTCACTTTGCCACTTCATCATGACCTAGCCCTAACCCTAAAACTAACCTAATTAGGACCCATGACTTGGTCTAGACTCACATCCATAACTAATGCCTCCTTACTCGCACCCAAAGCGGACCTTCTAGCCACTTGACCAAGCCGCATGGCCCTGATCTCTCGGGAGAAAGCGGGGAAGGTGGGCTATTTTACTAAAAATAGCCTACTTTTTCCTAACCGATGCGGTTCTACTCGGCCGCCGTCGGTTACGCAACCGCCATCGGTTCCCCTGTAAATGGGCTTCCCAAACCAAAACAACGGATGGGAATTTCATTTTGGAGATCGGTCGAAGGATTTTTAACCAAAGGAGAGTCAAAGCGATCGGCGAGTCGAACTTCACTCGACCAAGCGAGAGGCGAGTAAAGAAACCGAGAAGAGTTAGCGTGAGGAGATCAACTTGCACCTTCATCAAAAAAACCAAGTAAGTTATATCTTGCATGTCCTCCATTATAACATTTCTTGTGCTTTTGGAATTGTAATCTTCCCAAATCCGTTCCTGAACCCATTATCTAACGTACCATTGCCTCTAACCATCATTCCTTAGCTTCTAACCATCCCATTTCTCAATACTATCCAAAACCAGCCATTACAAACACCACAACCAGCCCGGAAGATCCTAGAACCAGCGGTATCGGTTATCGGTGACCGCCATCGGTTATAGATAACCCGCATCGGTTCCTTTGATCAAAACCAAGAAAAATTGACCTTTTCCCTACCTAGTTCCACGAAACAATTTAATTAGTACTCTACGGTATTTTGTGTTAATTCATATTAGCGAGGAGGAATCGACCACCTTCGAAAGGAAGTTTCATACTTCCTGGGCCCAAGCGAGTTCCCTCATTTATTATCTAATCAAAATCTTGTGGTCTTGTGTTCTTATTTGCAGGTAGTCCTTCCAAGACAAAAAGGAGTTCTTCGCGATCGGCTGATCGATCTTTCTCTACGTGCACGCGCACATCATCTCGACATTCTACGGGTATTCCTCCTAACCCTAACCTTATCTGTTTCTATAAGACGAAGCATTTCCGAGTGAAACAATGTTATCTTTCGAAACTTTTACTTCATAGTTAGAGGATATTTAATATATGATAAGGAAATGTATGCACTAGTTCAGAATAAAAAAATGGAAGCATTATTTATTTGGTAAAGAAAGTATTGTGCACACTAACCACAAATCTCTCCGGATTTGCAAGCATAGTCTAAATTGTAGCGAGATAAGGCACTATAAATGGATGAGGTTCCTTGGCAGTTCCATCGGTGATCAAATATAATAAGGGTAGTACAAAATTGGTGGTAGACATATTGTTTAGTCGCCCACAAAGGAGAAGTTCTCTTACTTGGCCAATATCTCTAAGATCGAGACCTTCATGAAGGAAGCTTACAGAGATTCATATGTCTAGGACAAAGACTTTGGGGTGACATTTCAAAGTAGTTCTGATCTAAAGGGGATGAAAGGATGAGGATTGAAGATTATTATCTCAAGTACGGGATGCTCTACCGATGGGAGAAAATTTATGAGCCTAAAGAAGAAAGACTTATATTGATGAGGGAAGAACATACCTCGAAAGTAGTGGGACATTTCAGCATTTGTAAGACCCTAGACCCGATTCAAAGGTATGTTTATTGGCCCAATATGCAAGAAGAAGTATCGAAATTTATACATGGATGTAAAATTTTTTGCACCTAAAGTATTCCTAAAAATAGGAAGGAGGGTTTGCATATGCCTTATCCAATACCTACTTGTCCATGGGAGGACATTTCTATAGAATTTGTAGGGGGTTACATACGTCTAAACATGGCCATGAATATCTCTATGTTGTTGTTGATAAAAATAGTAAGATGTGTATTCTTATGGCGTGTAAAAAGATAGTAAAAGCACATGAGGCACTAGATATTTTCTTTGCTAATGTATGGGTGCATTTTGGCTTGCCAAAGTCTATTGTTTCTAACAGGGATTCCAGATTCTTGGGAAATTTTGGACTAGTTTGTGGTATAAGATGGATACTATGTTATAGAGGAGCACGAATTTCTATCCACAAACAGATGGATAGACAAATGTGGTGAACAATAATTTGGTATAGTTGATTAGAGGGTATAATATCAAATACCCAAGGAATTAGGAAAAGTCCTCAACCTACATTCAACATTCCTATAACTAGGTAGTACACACATCCACTATGAAGTCACCATTTGAAACATGCTTGGTATATCTACCTAAAAAACTGTTGGACATAGTAGTTGGATATAAAAATGAGGAGGAGATATGAGACCCAGAGGTGACTAGAGAAAACAAATTCATTGAGAGGATCGGAAAATACATCTCAAAGTAAAAGAAGAATAAGAGAAATATCAAGCCAAGTACAAGGCTAGGCATGATTAGCACAGGAGAGAGCATAAGCTTCATGTTGGAGATAGAGTTTGGCTTTACTTGAGCAAGGAGATACTACAAGGTCAAACATAAAAGATCAAACCACTATGATATGGACCCTTCACCATATTGGAGCAGGTTGGATAAAATGCCTTTCGGCTTGATTTGTTGTCATTCATGAGGATGTAATCGGTAGTAAACTATGTGAACTTGCACCTATCCGAGCCATCCATGCTAGATGAAGATGAAGAACTATAGTTTCTACCTTCCATTGAGGATTTCTTCTTGTACTCATGAGGTGAATTGGAGGAGGATGTATTACTATAGTAGACAATCAGAGAGACTAGGAAAGGCCCTTAGGAGTCTTAGTAGGTTGTCTGAAAGGAAAGACACCAAGGCAAGCCTGGTGGTACTTGAAAGAGAAAGTGAGGGAATAATTTCCTCATCAAATACCCCACTAATATTTTGTGGGACCAAAATCCTTGTAAGAAGGGGAAGTGTGATATATAGGGATCCAAAATGACTCTACTTCATCAGATCGACCAACACCAAAGAAGGAAAATGAAGAAATGGAGGTTCTATCTTTATATTAATAGAGTTGATGCTCTCTATAGAGTGGTAGTTACATAACCACTACCCAACCGTGAGTGAAGGTCTTGTAACCATCGCCCACCTAAGGTGGTGGTCCTGACACTTTCAGACAAAATAATAAAATTCAAAATGAACAGTCCCAGAGTGGAAAGGATGTCGTGTATCTTCTCCTCCATGACCTTTCCCATCCTCCAGTGAATTGCAGGAGATGTTAAAGGCTATAAATACATGTAAGAAGGAGAATTTTGATCATTGAAGCATGAAAGAAAGTGTGTAAGGAATTATTAGTGTTGTAATTGTGTTTGTAGAAGAAAGGAGTTTTGAGGTAGAGTAAGCAAGTAATTGGGATGAAGTGTGAGATATTATCTACTTCTTTTTCATACTTATTGTAAAAATTTTACTTCTTATTTGAATTGGCCAAGAAAAAGTGGGAAGAAACAGTGTTTTCCCTTCGACTTGTTTTCCTCCTCTGGAGGTTTCAGGATAAAAATTTTTGGTGTTCATGAGTTTATATTCTTTCCTTTCCTACAATTGTTGAATATAAGAATAATTAAATTCAGTCACTAGCTATCTCTATCATTTTCTAATCAAAATTAGAACATCAATGTTTAATTGTGATTCTATGAACGATTCCAAAGTAGAGAGTTTACATATTAAAGTCATCTTTAGGGTAGGCGAGATCGAGGTCTCAAAATCCGTGCGGATGTGGAATCCCCCATCACCTTGGTGACAAGATCGATATTAGAAATCCATTGTGGATAGTCAATGGGTAGAATGAAGGAAACAAAAAGAAGGTGCTGGAGTTATTCTTTCACAAGAAGGGCAATGTGTGGATGCATTTTTCATAGATTCTATTTCACAAGTTTAGCATTTGAAATAGTCATGATATTTGGGTCAATACCAGGTATATCAGAATAAGACCAAGCAAAAAAATTTCTATGATATCAAAGAAAAGAGGTGAAGGCTTCCTATTTATAAGAATCTAAATATTGTCCTATCTTTAGAATTTAGGGGTCATCCACGAGTGTGAATCTTGATCTCTATCACCGATTCATTCAACATGGTCTATTTCTTGGAAGGTAATGACCGGTGAATGTAAGAATCTTTTGCACCTAAGTAGGTGAGAATGGAATCATCATCCTAACATTGAACGACATTGATAGAAGGTGTGTCATCATATAGCATGTCAGGATAAAGAAGAGGAATGGAAGAGGGGGCCTCACCATCATGATGATAGGTTAGAGGTCCCAAGGAAATGATGTTTATGAAAAAAAAATAGGAGGGATGGATTATGGATCCATGGACTCCATGGGTGAAGGTGGTGCAATAGGCGAAGAAGGTGGAGAAGGTGGTAATATAGGTGAAGAAGGTGAAGAAGGTTGATCTTCCTCTACGAGGTCGATTCTAGCCTTCTTAGGATTAGGTGGTTCAGCAAATCCAATACCATGATAGTATTTATGTTTATGGGTAGTGCAAGGAATGACTGTGTGATGACCTTGTTTATAAAGACCAAATAAAAATCCCTTCCAAGAACATCGATGAAGAAAGGTGTGGGTGAAGTGGAGGTTGGTGAGATATCGGAAATCAGATGAAAAAGGTTTTTTTGGGCGGGTGGTTTGGGAGAATATCCCTAAATGTCAGGTTGGTGCAAAGGTGAGGAGGACCATATGGAAAAACCTCACCTACATGATAGTTATAATGTGGGTGTTGATGAAGGCTTCCATACTCTTGAGGAGTTTGGAAAGTGTCAATGTTGTATAGGTGATACTCCCCCAATGTAAGGTGTTGAAAAAAACCTACCAAGGGGTTGGAGGTTAGTACTTGGGTGGTGGGAATGGATGAGCTACTCAAAGTTTGAGAAGAAGGGTTAGTAGATGGGATAGCTTTAGAAGATGTGGTGGTAGTAGGAATAGGTGAACTGGTTGAGGAAGATGTAGTATTAGAAGTAGCAGATGAGGTAGCGGAAAAAGATTAAGTAGTAGTGGTATTAGATGAGACAGGTTGTGGCGGTAGATGAAGTGTTTGTAGTAGTAGATGCCTTAATTAAAATAAGGACATCATTAGGTCAATACAACATGTTTCATGTTTTGAAAGGTGAAGGATCTTCTGAATGGTGTAGGGGTGCCCTTCATATTCAAATTTTATGCAGCGGTGAAGGGTCGAAGGTACACACCCCATGACACAAATCCAGGATCAGCTAAGAAACATGTTATACTGGAATTCTAATTCAAGAACATAGAACAATTCAAGAATGGTGTGAGGACCCACGTGGATGTGGAGGTTAATGGTTTCAATGGTAGTGGTCATGGAATCATTGAAAGAACGTAACATAATTGGGTTATTATGCATACAATTGGTGGGTATGTGCATTTGTGTGTATGCATGGGAGGAAATGATATTAATGCTTATACCTCCATCAATCATAACATGTCAAACGAGGATATCTTCTAAGTAGACAGAAAGGAAGAGGGCAGGATCAGGATCCTATTATTAGTGAGGAGCAATCTCTGAGGCAGAGAAACTAACAACAAAAAATTGGTGAGTGCTAAGGGGAATAGAAATTTTACGCGAAATAGTGAGAGCAGCCACATGATGAGGGGTGAAAATAGTGGCAATGGGCATAGGTTCATTTGGTATAACCTCAATAGTTTTCAAGATCTCAAGGAGGGCCTAGCGATGAGACTCAGAGGTTTGGATGAGGTCATACAAAGACATTTTTAGAGGAGATTGATGAAGTTGTTTGATCATAGTGTGATGTGTGACTCCATTAGAAATTGGATAGGTTGGCCCACAGATGGTTACCTTAGGGGTAGGTGTAGATGGAATGGTAGGTGTAGGTGCACTAGATGGGTTTTCAACTTTCTCTTTTCCTTTTTCCTTTTGTGATTGAGTAGCTACTTGAACCATATTTATCTTGAAGACCGAAGGAGGAAAGAGGGTTGTGGAGGTGGAGATGATGACCATTAAATAGATATAGGGTGAGGCTATGTGATGGCATGTGAAGGAAGAATGTAAGTATCTTCCAATAGTTCATCATCATATAAAATACCATCTGAATCATGATTTGAATGAGAATGTTTTTAGGGCCTTACACCTTTCGACATCATGCTCGAGGAGTGATGATATGCATGATTTTAGTATCGTCAAACCCTACCTGGTGATAACAAAGATTTATAACAAACTGGAGAGGATGTTAGAATAGAATTCTACCAATGGATTAAGTCAATGTTGGTTTTGATGAAGGAATGGGTGATTTTTTGAAGGAGGTGGAGTTGGGGGTTGGGTTGGTTTAACTACCTTTTGGGGTAAAGGTGCTAGAGTAGGCCACGAAGAAGAAGGGGATGCAGAAGGTGTAGGCATGTGAGTTAACCAAGGTGACAATAGAGGTGTGGGTAATGGCGTGGTTGTAGGTAATGCAAAGGGTGGTGGTAAATGAGAAGGTAGAGGCATGGGTGATGAAGAAGATGTGGGTAAAATAGAAGATCAAGGTGAGGGTGTGGGTTGTTTCACTTTGAGTTTTCCTTGGGGAGAGGTTTCTTGACCAAGGTCGATGGATGTGGGCCTAATATTGATGGAAGAGGTGAAGGTGAATAAGAAGGCATGGGAGAAACTAGGGTATGAGGTCTAAGAGGTTGGGTCTTCCTCTTAGGTGTGGGAATAGACTTGGTGGTAGTTTGTGAAGAGGTGTTCAAATCTAGCTTCATGGGGGATGGACTAGACTAGGTATCGTGCAAGGCCCCTAATGTAGCGGTAGGTTTAGGTGCAAGTGAAGGCTTAGGTGTAGATGAAGGTTTGGGTGCAAGTGAAGGTTGAGGTGAAGGTAAAGTTGATGAAGAGGAGGCTAATACGACCGACTCATATGTAACAGATTTAGTTACCTTGAATATTTTAGGATAGATCATCGAAGTATCCGGAGACAACATTTGCATTTGGGTAGGTACTAGGAGCCAAATGCGCCCCGAACTTGGTGTGGTCAACATACTCTAAACAATTGACCAAACAAGAGAATGGCGTAGAGGTAGAGGAAGATGATGATGACTTGGTGGTAATCCCTATGAAAAATTCTAAGGTCTATGAGATAGGGAAGTTTTTGGCTTCTGACTCTATATATAGAAGTGATGCAAGAAGGCTCATAGGATTTTGGAAGACCCTGGGAGATGCATCACTGACAAGAAGAGAATATAAAGTACCCATGTACAGTGATCATCCTCCATAGTAGAGAGAGAAATAAGTGAGGAAAAAAGGTCCCTAAGAAGAGCATCGATGATGTGGTCCTCTGCGTAAAGACTGAAGAGAATCCGTCTGCACCGAACAACGTTCCTGCCCTTGGGAAGGACAGAAAAATGAGCACTGAAAGTCAGCCCACTCCACAAAGGAAGAAGAAGCATGTAGTACTCTAATCTCTGCATCTAGTCTGTAACTGAAAGGTGGCATAAGTATGAAAAACGTGTGCACAAAAGACAATGGTAATGCCACTGCAGTATACATGTCTGAGAGAGAAGATGGTGGGGGCCCAATAACCCTCACAAAGGGATCCATAAGAACAGCTAGATCATGAAACATCTCTGAAATAGTGGAAGTGAAAAATTTCCCAAGGTGGGCACTCCCAACGAGAGAGATGAATGGGTCCTCCAAAATGTGTGATGGATTAATCAGAGCATATTCTGTAATGCAACAC
Source organism: Taxus wallichiana var. yunnanensis (assembly GCA_018340775.1). Lineage (NCBI taxonomy): Eukaryota > Viridiplantae > Streptophyta > Pinopsida > Cupressales > Taxaceae > Taxus > Taxus wallichiana. Next base: position 544,638,762 of record CM031244.1, on the reverse strand, counting down.
AAGTGGAATCTGCAAATAGAAAACTTAGGTCAGGAAGATACTCATCCCAATGGGGTTTCTCAATGAGAGAAATGTCTGACAAGAATGTATAAACATCACAACATGAAGTAGGAGGAGAAGATTGCTGCAAAGAGCTACTGGAAGTCCAAGATGAAGCAATGTTACACTCAAGGGTAGCAACATGTGTATGTGGAATGTCATCATCTGAGAAATCAAGATGCAATGGAGCATGAGAGGAAATGGTCACATCTATCTCAGAGGAAGGTTTTCCAATAGAACATTGCTGCGGAGAGTGAATGGAAGCATGAACATGGGCGATAATGAGCTCTGTGGAGGCAATAATAGGGAGAGTGTGCTCAATAGAAAGATCCTATGGTGAATGGTCAACATGGGACTCATGAGTAGCAATAGGTGTAGAGGAACACTCAACAATGAAAGGGATGTGAGAGGGGTGAGAATATATGGATGCATTAGAGTGTTCCACAAGCGTTGTTCTTCCATGGTGAAATAAGGTTGCCATACAACTGTCGGATAATGGTCCAAGCAGTGAAAGGGCACTCAGTGTGCTTGAAAAAATATAATATATCCTTAGAAATAGTAATACCGAGAAGGCCATAGACCTCATCATTGTGTTTAAACCACTCATACTTTTGTAGAGGCTCATCAGGCTCAGGAACAAGACCATGGAGGTAGGGCAACAAATCATTCATAATGCAATGATTGATAATGCATGCCTTCTAAGATAGAAAGTTCTCAGAGTCAAGCATAACAACAGAACAATGAAATTGAAACTCCATAATGCTAGATAAACCCCCAAAAATTATCCCAGATGGCACTTTATAACTTAGTGTGAAAATTACAAGTCCCCAGTGAGTTTTGCTAGAACCCCCCAAAATGTGGCACTTTATAAAGTAGTGTGTTTACAAAAATAAATGAATCCATCATGTAGAGCATGAGAAAACATGCACTTTTGACCAAAACAGTGCTAAAAAATGAGCTACCAATCAAAAGTTATAGCAAAAACAATTTCCCATAAATAATGGCTTATTTAATTAAAATTTTGTAAATTGATTAAAAAGTTTCCAGAAATGAGGGGAAAGGGTGTCGTGTGTATACTCGTTAGAACTAGGATGGAATGAAGAATAAAATGGTTTAATTTTTGAGGGGGAATTGGCCTCCTACCAACCCAGGCCTCACCCTTCGTCTTCATCAGGTGAAAATACAAGGTTTAAAGAACCACTTAATTCTCCCTAATGCATTTTTTTCAAATGACTTATTTTCCAAAAGCATCAAATGCTAATATAGAATTAAGGTAAATTCAAACTAAGAAAATTAATGCAATAAACTCCTTGAAAGTGGAGTCCACGTGGAAAGAGGAACAAAGAGTTGTTTTAGGTTTGAGAAGGAAACCTAAAAACAAACTATGTTTTGATGTTGTTTGTTGTTGTTGAGTGCAGCCATCCAAGGAAAATGCAGCAGGGAGAAACCAGGGTGTGTAGGACAATGGAAATTTCTTTAGAAGGCCTTTCCAAACCAGCAAATGACTGTATGTACCGTCCAAAACCACCTCAGGAGCTTGCACATAGTTTGGGGTGCCAAACACTTTCCAGGGGTTTGAAAACGCCCTGTATGGGCCATGTTACTACTCCAAAGGTTTGAAACATGCCATGGGGGCTACACAACTCCTTAGGGGTCTAAAACACCCATCAAGTTAGCAAAAATGCCCTTTGCAAGCCAAAAATGCCTCAACCACGAAAAAATCCTCAGACATGTGAAAAACACCCAATGCAGTTAGATCCAAGCAATATAGGTCATGTTGGCCCAAAAACATCCATTACAATCAGATCCATGCATCTTCAAGTTTGTTCCAGGCCTATGTAGAGACGTGAGTGAGCCCTAGGGCATCGTGGCATAGGAGAATAACCTGTGATAACCCCTATTTTTAAAGGAGAATACTACAACAAATCGTAACTTGGTATCGAGCAGGTAGTTAAACACACCCGACTTAGAGTAGTATTGGGATGGGTGACCTCTTGGGAAGTCCCAGTTTCATTGCCTCCTAATGTCATTGGGCCTAATTAGGTGAATATGTGGTGGGCCTAGAGCTCACATGGTTGCATCCAACTCTATCATGCGGGGTGTGTTGGTGTAGTAGCTGGTTAACATGATGAGATCCCTCTCCACCATCAGTTTGAGCTTTTGGTGTGACAACAAATCATAACAACCATTTGCCTTCCCTTCTACATCATGCACTTCTTCTTCACCTTTACCCAATAAGGTGTAACTAAATCCCAAAAATCACTACCTTCCAAAAAGGTAGTTAAACCTACACCACCTTCAACAACTAGTTCACCTGCTACACCTTTACCCAAGAAGGTGCAATCCAAACCCAAAACCATACTATCTACCAAAAAATAGTCAAACTTACTCAACCTCTGATTCCACCTCCAATGATGCCTCTCCCACCAAATTCACCCACACTTCCATCCATACCCACACTTACTTCACATTTTGATCCATTGGCAGGGTCTTACACCAACATCTTAGCTAACCTTTTGGAAACCTCTGTCATCACATTGCCACCACTTAGACCTTACGACCCACTCAAACCTAAACAAGAAGGGTTTGATGATACCAAAATTTACACTTATCATCATGTGTCAGGGCATGATGTGGAAAAATGTAAGGCTCTTAAGACTATTCTTCTCAATGCAGTTTTCTCTCGAAGAAAACTTTGATGATGATGATCTTATATATGAGGACCATGTTCCACCTGCACCTATCACCACACATCCTTTTCCCTTACCTATTCAGCAACCTCCATCTCCACCTCCATAGCCATTTTATCCTCCAACATTTGAGATCAATATGGTCTGCATAAGAGAGCGACCAAACCTCTACCAAAATTCCAATGAATCGCATTCTTTCATAAAACCATTATATTCCCTCACCATATTTTTTCTTGTCCCATCGTTACACCTTTCATGACTCACCTTATCCTTCATCATAAATCAATATGGTTCAAGTTACCACTTGATCCCAGAAGAACAAAAGAAAGGAGAAAATAACTAGCTCATCTGTTACTCTTTTACCCAATATTCCATCTACACTTGCACCCAAAATCACCATCTGTGGACCTGCATACCCTATTTCTGATGGGGTTTCCCATCATACAATGCTTAAATAATTACACCAGTCTCCTCTCAAAATGTCTTTGTATAACCTCATCTAAACCTCTGAGTCTCATCGTCAGGCCCTCATTAAGGTTCTACCTAATGACCCTATACTGTTGCATCCATTATCACTCCTCACCATGTTGCCTCTCTCACCACTTCACCCCCTTCCTCTACTCCCGCTACCACTCATCAAGTAGCCACTCTCAATTTCTCTGACGATGAGATTGTACCTCTCCAATCAGATGATCCTGACCCTACCCTATTTATTTCCATCTACATTTATAATATATGTATCAACGCATTATAATCGATGGAGGTTCTAGTATCAACATCATTTCCTCCCATGCATATAACCAAATGCACATCCCTACTAATTTCATGCATAATAATCTAGTTATGTTGTGTTCATTTAACGATGTCATGACTTCCACCCTTAGCACTATCATTCTCCACATTTGTCTTAGAGGGGGAATCCCGGGGAAAACCTACTACTTGGACGACCCTAGATTCGCGCCATGGGTTGTGTTCCTTCAACCTTACACCATTGTTTAAAATTTGAACATGAAGGGCATAACTATACCATTCCAGCCGACCCTTCACCATTCAAGACCTGTAACATGTTATATCAACCCAATGATGTCCTTATACCAGTTAAGGCATCTACCACCACTATTACTTCTTCTTCAGTTGTTGCCTCATCCACCACTTATACCGCTACATCTTCCACAACTAACTTCTTTATTCCCACTTTATTACCACAAATTTTGTAGCTGACCCATCAACCAACCCATCTACTTCTCAAACATCCAATTCTTCTTCTTCCCAATCATCCAATGATTCATCCATTCCCACTACCCACATACCAACTACTAATCCCTTAGAAGGTGTTTTTCAATGCCTCACTGCGGGGAGTACCACCTTTATAACATTGACACATTCCTTACTCCTCAAGAGTATGGTAACCTTCACCAAAATCCCCACTATGATCACCATGTAGGTGAAGTTTTCCCCTATGGTCCTCCCCACCTTCGCACCAACTTAACATATATGAGACTTGATGCTTCTCCCAACTCACCCAATCCACCTTCCCAAACTCACCATTTTCCTTCGACCTTCAATATCTCACCAACTGCCGCTTCACCCACACCTTCCTCCATCATTGTGCTTGGAAGGGCTTTGGCTTTGGTTTCTATGAACAAGGTCATCATATTGTCATTCCTTGTACCACTCCTAAGCATAAATATTGTAGTGGTATTGGATTTTCTGAACCACCTTCAAAGAAGTTCCGAGTCGAACTCATTGAGGATGATAAACATTCCCTGCCCCATTCACCTACAAAGTCTATGGATCCAAAATCCATTCCTCCTAACTTTTTTTTGTGAAAACCATTTCCCTAGGACCTCTGACTTATCAACATGATGGCAAGGCTCCCTCTTCTCTTCCCTTCCTGTATCCTGACATGATCAATGATGATACACCTTCTATTAATGTCATTTAATGTCAAGATGATGAGTCTATTCTCACCCACCTTGGTTAAAAAAATCTTATATTCATCGGTTGTTACCTTCTAAGATCAAACCATGTTGAATGAATTGACCATAGAAATCAACATTCACACTTGGATGACCCACACATTCTAAAAATGGGCCAATCTTTAGATGGTACTAAAAATTAAGATTTCACTTCTTTCCTCCAGGATCATAGCAATTCTTTTTCTTGGTCCTACACTAATATGCCTGGTATTGACCCAAACATTTTGGTCCACAATATCGTAACCATTCTTGATGCCAAACCCGTGAAATAGAAGTTGTGAAAAATGCATCCTCGTATTTTCCTTCTTATCAAAGAAGAACTCCAACACCTCCTTTTGTTTTCCTTCATTCTACCCATTTATTATCCCCAATGGATCTCTAACATTGTTCCTATCTCAAAAGTGATAGGGGGACTCCACATTTGCATGGATTTCCACAACCTAACTTGGCTTGCCCCAAAGAAGACTTTCCTCTACCTAGTATTGACCAACTAGTTGATCTCATTGTCGACCATGAGATGTTATCACTCATGGATGGTTTCTCGAGTTATAACCAAATATTACTCACCCCGAATATCAATACAAAACCACCTTCATCACTCCTTAGGGGACTTTCGCTATCGTGTCATGCCCTTTGGCCTTAAAAACACTGGTGCTACATATCAGCGGGCTATGAATTATATCTTTCACGACATCATGCATAACATATTGGAAGATTATGTTGATGATCTTCTTACCAAATCTAAACATCGAGCCAAAAACCTTGCAGTCCTTAAGGCTCTTTTACCATCTCATCAAATATTACGTTCGCCTTTAATCTAAGAAGTGTGTCTTTGTTGTTCTCTCGGGAAAGCTCCTTGGTTTTATCATTTATTTACATGGCATTGAATTTTATCCCACTAAAATAAAGGCTATTCTCAAGATTCCTCCACCTAAGACCCTTCATCAACTTTGTAGTTTGCAAGGCATGTTGCAATATATTCATCATTTTATTTGTCATCTTTCCAAGTGTTTCCATCCATTTCATCATCTTCTCAAAAATGATATCTCCTTCAAATTGGATGTGCTTATTCCACCTAAGGATGACCAACCATTTTACCTTGACATTTCTTCCTTTGATCATTCCCGAGTGTCATGCTCACTCATCATGATGAGTAACACAAGGAGTAAGTGGTTTATTATATAAGTCGTATGCTTTTAGACTATGACACTAGATTTACTCACCCCAAAAACTCGCCTAGCCTTAGTATTTGTTGCAACTAAACTTCACAATTATCTACTCAACAAAAAAACTTTGTTTTCACCAATACTGAACCCTTACATTACATGTATGCTAAGAGATACTAACATTAACATGCTACATGTTGGCTCATACCTTCTTGCATAACTAGATCTCGAATTCATCCATCAAAACCTGTCAAAGGAAAAAAATTCCTAACCAACTCACAAATGCACCTCTCTCCGTAGAAACCAATATTCTAACTTTAATTTCCCTAATGAAACCATCGTTACACTCTCTGGATGATACCATTTACCATATGACCTTATTCTTTGATGGTTCCAAATGTCAGCATGGGGGTAGTGCAAGAGTTATCCTCATTCTTCTTGATGGTAAGCCTATGCCATTATCTTTCAAACTATATTTTGATTGTACTAACAATATCACCGAATATGAAGCACTCATGTTAGGTCTTCAAACCTCCATAACCTTATATGTTAAATCAATTAATATCTTTGGCAAATCTCAACTGGTTATGAACCAAGTTAATGGTATATACCAGTTTCGTAATGAGATACTTCAAAAGTATAAACATCATGTTGACATGCTTTTGACTACATTTGACCATTATGAACTTCAAACTACCCCATGTTCCACTAATAAATTTTTAGACACCATGGCTGTCTCACTTCTCAAATACCTACTTCGCCCTCCAACTCAAAAATATTTGTCATAGTACAAAGGTTGCAATCACCTTCTTATCTATTTCGAGACATTAACTTTGTAGGAAACATTGAAACTAACCCACGTGACCTTTAGTATAAGTAATTTGTTGACTACCTTTCCCTTTCAATTCTACCTCCCGATCTTATGTGCAATGGACATTGAGCCTTCCTCAAAAGTGTCTCTCACTATGTCATCATGGGTGGTCTTCTCTATAAGTATGGATTTGATGGTATCCTCTTACGATGCCTTACGAGTTCTGAAATCCCATACACTATCAAGGAGGTTCACGATGGGATTTGTGGGGGTCACTTCAGTGGCTTAGTTTTAGCTAAGTGCATCCTTCACATTGGCTATTATTGGACAACCCTAAACCATGATTCTTGTGACTATGTCAAGCATTGTGGTAAGTTTTATCAACATGCTAATCTTCACCATACCCCTAGTCATGCCTTATAGGTTACATGAGACCTTTGGCCTTTGTCTCAATGGGGTTTGCATCTAGTTGGAGAAAATAACCCTCATTCTTCTCAATGTCATCAATGGATTATTACCACTACCAAATATTACACTAAATGGGTAGAAGATGTACCTCTTATTTCTACAAAAGATGAGAAAATATGTTAATTTATCAACCATCACATCATTTGTCGCTTTGGTGTTCCTGACCGCCTCATCACTGATAATGGAAAACAATTCAAAAATAAAACCCTACGGAAACTCTGTGACACCTTCGACATTCAAATGAGTTTTTCTTCACCTTGTTATCCTCAAACAAATGGCCAAGTTGAATCGACTAACAAAAACCTAAACAAAATTCTTATGAAAGTGGTTGACGATACTGGTAAGGATTGGCACACACACATTCCTTTTGACTTATGGGCTTACCACACTAGTATTTATACCTCAACTACTGACATTCCTTTCTCTTTGGTCTATAGTACAGAGAGGCTATCTTTCCTCTCAAAGTAAAAATTTCATATCTTCGTATCTCACTCAAATATATGCTCAATGATGATGATTTTCACCAAGGCCATTTGATACATCTTGAGTTATTAGATGAACCATGTCTAAATGCTCTCGATCACCTTCAAATCTACCAAAAATGTATCAAATGTGCCTTCGATAAACATGTCCAAGAATGAACCTTCAAGGTCAACGACCTCATCCTGAAGGAAAATCAACATATAACCAAAGCTGAAAAAAGTAAATAGGGCAAGTTCACTCCTAATTGGCTTGGATCCTACATCGTTACTCATGTCTATGGATCAAGTGCTTATTTTTTATCTTCACTCAAAGGTAAACCCAAACTTGAACCCCTCAATGCCTTGCATCTTCAATTATTTTATTTTTAAATCAATTCATATATCATATTTTGTCTATTAAATTCTCATCCCTTGAGAAACATTTACCTTCCATCTACCTCTTTTAAGGACCAATGATTTGTTGTGTGTGTATTTTGTCCATTCATCGTCCACATCACCTAGGTGAGTCATCTTGCCTTGCAAGAGTCATAGGTCTTAGGAAGTCAAATGACAAGTGTCAGATTCTGTCATAGAATCTGACATTGTCATTTGTGTCAATGCGTCATAGGAGTTACATTCCTTATTTGGAATTGTAATTCCTCTTCTAGTGGCATCATATGTGTCAGTCAATGTCATATGCGTTAGTGGCATCATTGATTTCTTTCCATGTTTAGGCATGGGGGTTACACAACACCCCTATTTGTACTTCCTATTTTTTGATCTATGAGTATGAGTAGACCCATTCTTCTTACTTGCAATCTTCTTTCCATTGTTTCGAATCTTGTGTATTGCGTTGGCTTGATGTTACCATCAGAGTACAACTTCATTGTAGTGCATCGCTTTTCGACATCGGTTCTCGTGAATCCCTCTTTCATGGTATATCGAGCTGGTTTGGTAAACATGCACTCTTCATTTCTCGATTTTTATTGCTTACGGTTTCTTCTCATTTCCTCGTGTGCAAGTTTTTTTCAATTATCATTTTGGAATTATTGCTCACCTCGTATTGAGGTTTCAGCAGTTGCAAGTTAAGGTATTTGGTTGGTTTGCTTATCAGCTGAGTTCATATTTGGATATTTCTAGATCTTTGTGGCTGTTGTTTCTAGGTTGTTTGTGTGTTTCTTGTTGGTTGTGTTCAGATTCAGCGCCTATAGGGTAAAAGAAGAGCTCATTTTTGGCATGGACCTGTGATTACTGGTTGGGATCGTTGTTTTTTCTTCACCGGTGTATACTCAGACTATTCCGAGCTTTTTCCTCATCGTTGTGGTTCCTTGCTATCTCGAAGTTACCTCTGCCTGGTCTCAAAATGTTTTTGCGAGCCTGCTAAAAACCCCTCACATTTTTTGCAAAATACTCACGTTTTTGCCTGGTCTCTCACGTTTTTTCCTGGTCTCTCACGTTTTTGCAAAACTACTCACGATTTTTCCTCTATTCTGAGCATTTTCAACTGTTCCAGATGTTTTTTTGGGCCTTTCTGAGTGTTTTCTCCCTTCCAGGCATTTTTTGCCTGTCCTCAGGCGTTTTTCTCCCCTGGCTACATTTTCTCCTTTGTTCCAGGCGTTTAAACCTGTTCTAGGTGTTTTTCTATCCCCTGGCTGCATTTTCAACTATTCAGGTGTTTTGAACGGCTTGTCCTAAGGCATTTTCTCTCCTTTCTGCGTGTTTTGCTCGTTGTTCGGTATTTTTGAATTGGTGAGGCATTTTTTGGATTGGTAAGGTGTTTTCTCCTTCTGCTAGCATTTTTTGGCTATTCTGGTGTTTTCTTCCAGTGGACAGTCACTGCATCATCTATTTTTACCTTCCTTTCATCCCCACATGGCCTTCTCGTCTGCTGCCAGGTAATATCTCTCTAAAAATACGTTTTTTTATTCACTTTTCTTAAAAAACGTGTTTGCATTCTTTTTATCTTATCACTCTTCTAAAAAAACATGTTGTTTCATTACTTTTAAAAGGTATAAGGTAAAAACATTACATTTTATTGGCATTGTAAGTTTTTGGCTTGTTTTATTAACCTTCCGTCGAGTGCTGAAGACGAAGGGTGAGGTCCGGGATTGGCAGGTGGCTAATCCCCCCTCGCAATACAAACAAACCCTATCTCAAATTCCATGCCATTTCCAACGGGCATACATACGACACCTTTTTCATGCGTTTAGGGCACTTTTTTAATCCGTTTGCAGGCTTATTGGCTTTTTTCTCATCAGTTGCGGGAATTAGTTTTTGCTATAACTTTTGACTCGTTGCTCGGTTTTGAGCACTTCTTTAGTCAAAGTTGCATGTTTTTTTGCACTCTAGATGATGGGATCATTATTTTTGTAAACTCACTAATTTTATAAAGTGCCGCATTTTGGGGGGTGTCTTTGTATTGCTTAATTCAGCTCATTTTTTCTTGAGCTTTGTTTTATTCCTTTTTGTGGACTTGTGAGCGCGTCGCCACAGTCTTACGACAAAGGGATTCTTTCGTGTGACGTGAGACGTTATTTCTCACAAAGCTCTTTCTTCCCCCTCTTGCTTCTCTCTTTCGTGCTTGCTTGCTTGTAGGGTCGATCATTTGTGCCCTACGAACCTTGATTGTTGTCTACACCATTGCGCATTATTACACTAATTGCAAGGTGAGTGACAAACCGGTTCTCGAACATGATCGCATCTTGTTGTAATCAACGCATTGAATTATAAAGTGTCAAACTCAGGGGGGTGTAATTTTGTTCTGGGGTGGTTTTTCCTTTCTCTCTCCTTACTTCTACATTCCTTGGTTCTATCTCTTCATTATGGATATCTCTAAAGTACTAGTGCTCACACATTTTAATTTCTTCGAATGGAAATATAAAATTATATTGTTTTTGCAAAGTAAAGGGTTATACCGAGTTACCATGGGGTTAGAGACCGAACCTACTGATGAACCCAAAAAATCTAAATGGTTCAACCGTTGTGATGAAGCCTTAGGTCTTATCTGTATGTCCGTCTCTCCCGACTTGCTCTTCCACATCGAAACTTCCTCAACACCCGATCAAGCATGGAAAATGCTCGATGATATGTTTGGGAAGAAAGATGACATGAGAGCACATGAGTTAGAGAACGAACTACTAGGGTTAAATCCTAGTGACTTTGAAAACCTACAGGCCTTCTTCTCAAAATTTGTCCACACTAGAATGCTTCTAAAGGAATGTAAAGTGGATAAGAAAGACTCTCAATTGATCTTGTTGATTCTTTCTAAGTTAGGTCTGAATACTTTGTTTTTGTTTCAACTTTTCATGCCATGAAAGCTGCCTTGGGTAGTACTTGGACTATGCCCTCCTTTGATATTTTTTCATCCCAACTCATTCGAGAACAGGACAAACTCATTCAAATGGGGACTCTAAAATCCAAGTCACATGCCCTTGTGGAAAATAAGGGCAAGAAAAATGAAAATAAGAAAGAAACTAAGGACCAACCTAAGAAAGAAACCAAGACCAACCAACCCCCAGTTAAGCCCATCACTCATACTTCGACTTCTAAGCCTAAAGCGAAGAAGGAAAAGTATAAATGCTCCTATTGTAAGAATTCTGGCCATGACGAGCAACATTGTTTTCGGAAACAAATTGATCACTTAACTCATTTACTTGAGAAGAATAAAATAAGTGTTCCTAAATTCGTTAAACAAAATGCTCAGAAAGGTGATTCTTCTAATGCAAAGGAGACTAAAAATGAAAATAAGAAAGGTAAGGCCCTCGTAGCTAGATCAGCTCCATCATCAACTTGGATTATTGATTATGGTGCCTCGCACCACATGGATTCTTTAGAGGTTGAATTATCTAGCATTGAACCATGTGGCATGTGTGACACTCATGTGTCGTTTAGTAGTGGATCGGTAGAGATGGAAGGTGGAACATTTAACCAAGTGTTGAGTGTTCCCAATCTCTCTACCAATCTACTATCGGTTTACCAAATCACCCACCTTGGTGAAGGAATGTGAGTGGAATTTGGTCCTAACTTGGTGATTATTCATGAGCTTAACTCGATTGCATGTGGTGAGGGAAAGGCGAGATCATCATTCACGATTGAATACCTTTTCCCACTTCTCTTCTGATTCGACGCCTAATGCCTTACTCACTCATGCAAATGAGGTTAGCAAGTTATGGCATGAGCATTTTGGGCATCTAAATTATTATTACCTTGAACAATTGAGCCAAAATGAAATGGTCAATGGGCTACCCCAAGTTAAGTTTTCTAAGGGTCTTTATGAGGGTTGTACCCTTGGAAAGCACCCTGAAAAAAGCTTTGACAAGGGAAAATCCTAGAGAGCTACTCGTCCCTTCGATCTTGTTCATAGTGACATTTGGCCCTTTTCCATCTCCTTCTTTTACTAGATCTCTCTATATACTAACCTTCATTAATGACTTTTCACGTTATACTTGGGTATATTTTCTTAAGCTTAAGTCTGAAGTTTTTGAGCATTTTCAAAACTTTAAGGCTCTTCTTTGAGAAACAAGTGGAGAGCGGTCTATCAAGGTTCTTTGAACCGACAATGGAGGTTAGTATGTGAGCAACAAGTTTGAGGATTTCTGCACTTCTGAGGGGATTGCTTTGCAGCATACAGTTGCTTACAGCCCTTCCCAAAATGGAGTTGCAGAAAGAAAGAATTGAACTTTAAAGGAGATGGCTACTTGTATGGTTCACTCGAAATCTCTTCCTCCATAGTATTGGGCTGAAGCAATGAATTGTGCTTGTTATATTCACAATCATGTCCCACACAAGGTAGTAAGAGGGATGACACCCTTTGAAGCTTGGTTTGGACACAAGCCTGATGTCGAGCACTTTTGAGTCTTCGGATCCAAGGCTATGGCTCGGATTCCCAAAAAGAAATGCAAGGCATTGGATCCACAATCCAAACCTTGTATCTTTTGGGTATCCTGATGGCGTGAAGGGATATCGATTGTTGAACCCTACCACCCATGAGCTTTATATTGAGAGGAGTGTGAAGTTTGATGAGTCATCCTTGACTTCAACTTCCATTGAGGTCCTTTTGCCCACTGATTCAGATTTTGACTCTTCAGATGATGATGTTGTTGAGCGAGTTCCACCTCTCCCTGCTCCTCCCGATCCTCAAACTTCTGAGTCTTCTGATTCTGACAGTAGTGATGATGAGGACTATGTCCCTTCTCACTCAAGTGAAGAATCTTCCAACTTGGAGCTTGAGCCATTGGGACCTCTTTAGGCCAGGAAAACTTTACAGAGTGCTGGAGATTTAGTTGGAGATCCTTTGGATGAGAGATGTACTCGCTCAGAATTCACTAGACCTCACTCCTTCTTCACCTCTGCTTCTTGATCCACCATCTTTCCACGAAGCTTCTGGGATTCCTAAGTGGGATTCTACCATGGATGAGGAGTATTCCTCACTCATAAAGAATGACACTTGGGATCTTACCCTTCTTCCAAAAGGAAGAAAAATCGTTCGGTGTAGGTGGGTATATCAAACAAAGTATGGAGCTGATGGAGAAGTTAAGAAGTATAAAGTGTGACTTGTAGCTAAGGGTTTCTCCTAGGTAGCTGGGGTTGATTACTCAGAAAAATTTGCTCCGGTTGCGAAGATGACTTCCATTCGATTGACCCTTGCCATCGTTGCCACTAACAGATGGGAAGTCCACCAGATGGACGTTAAGAGTTCCTTCCTTCATGGGGACCTAGAGGAGGAGATCTATATAGAACAACCTCCGGGTTATGTCCATGATCCATCCCTCGTTTACAAATTAAAGAAGTCTCTCTATGGCCTTAAACAAGCCCCTCGGGCTTGGTATGCCAAGATGGACTCCTTTTTACTTGCATCAAGGTTCACTCGGTGTCACTCTGACCCAAATGTGTATATTCTGTGATAGGATGACTCCATGCTTATTCTTGTTCTCTATGTTGATGACTTGTTGATCACTAGTAGCTCTTCCTCTATCATTGATTCTGTGAAGATCTCCTTGGCCAAAAAGTTCTCCATGTTTGACTTAGGATTGCTTCATTACTTTCTTGGGATCCAGATTTCACAATCTAACTCAAGAATTATGATCTTGTAGCCTAAGTACTCTCTTGATTTTCTTGCTCGGTTTCACATGTCCAACTGCAAGTCCTCACCTACTCCTTTTCTATCCGGGATTAAGTTGGTTTCTGATTGCTCTTCCCCCTTGGTTGACAGTACCCTTTATCGACAGTTAGTGGGAAGCTTGATCTACCTTACTCACACTTGGCCAGATCTATCATATGCTATCGGGATCATGTCCAAATTTTGCGCAGAGCCTCATCATGAGCTGCACTTAACAAAGTGGATCCTTCACTATGTTCATGGCACTCACACAAATGGTATTCATTACTTAGGAGGGACTGAGATTGACTTGGTTAGATTTACATACTCAGATTGGGCTGGTGATCTAGATCATTGGAAGTCTACCTCAGGCTACAGTTTCACTCTTGGTTCAGGTCCTGTCAGTTGGTCCAACAAGAAACAAAATGCCATTTCCATATCATCAATAGAAGTAGAATACAGAGGAGCAGTTAACGCTACCACGAAGTTGTTTGGTTATAGGGTATTATGACAGAGTTTGGCATCCACTTTCGGTGGCCTACCATTATCTACTATGACAACATGAGCACTATCTTGATTTGTAGAAATCCCATTCAGCATCAGTAGATGAAGCACATTGAGATTCATATGCACTTCATACGGGAGATGATACATGAAAACATCATCGACATACAGTATGTTCGGAGCAGTTGATCGGAGTTACGAGACATTTTCACCAAGCCCTTCACTGAGGTGAAGTTTCTTTACTTACAGTATCTTCTTGGGGTGAGGTCTGTTATAGCCACCCATCTTCTTTGAGCTATATAGTCCTCCTTCTCCTCTTCTTCTTTCCAGAAAGATGTTTTTGGTACATGGGCACCTTATCAGGCCTTTAGTTGTCGGGGGTCCATTGATGCATCTTTCTTAGTTGTCTAGGGAGTCTTCTTTTCTATTCTAGCTTACCTTGTCCTCTTCCGTGGCTTCAATGAAGGGGGTGTTGGTGTGTGTGACTATCCAGTCATCGTCCACATCACCTAGGTGAGTCATCTCACCTTGCGAGAGTCATAGGTCTTAGGAAGTCAAATGACAAGTGTCAGATTCTGTCATAGAATCTGACATTGTCATTTGTGTCAATGCGTCATAGGAGTTACATTCCTTATTTGGAATTGTAACTCCTCTTCTAGTGGCATCATATGTGTTAGTCAACATCATATGCGTCAGTGGCATCATTGAGTTCTTTCCATGTTTAGGCATGGGGGTTACACAACACCCCTATTTGTACTTCCTATTTTTCGATCTATGAGTATGAGTAGACCCATTCTTCTTACTTGCAATCTTCTTTCCATTGTTTGAATCTTGCGTATTGCATTGGCTTGACGTTACCATCGGAGTGAAACTTCATTGTGGTGCATCACTTTTCGACATCACTTCTCGCGAATCCCTCTTTCAATGACTACACGCAGAATTGTGTGATTATCTGTCACCTTTCAACCTTATCTTAAATATGAGTACCACGGCTCTACTCATGGCATAATTCTCATGGATATTTTTCATCCTTTTCAGGATGGAATCCCATGGTCATTTGTCACTTAAAACCTCTCTTTCATAGCTAACCTCTCGTGTTATATAATTTTTCTTCATAAAAGAATCCTATACTCCTTTATAGTCTTGTCCATGACCTAGAAGTCCAAAAAATTCAAAAGTAATATATAGGATTTTCAAATTCAAACTCCTTGAGTAAAACTTCTTATAAATAGATGACTCCCTCTAAAAGGAAATCTATCTTTCCATCTTTCTACTATAAATAGACTACTCCCTTGAAGGACAACTATAAAAAGCTAGCCCTATTGTACATAGTCTAAAAAAAGACTATTTCTGCAAAAATAAAATAAAAATATCCTGAAGCTTCTTGCATCAATTAGCTTCACAAATACCTCAAGTAGATATCCTAGTTATCCTACATAGACTTCCCGCATCGATCAATCTATAAAACAAAAGAAAAAATAAAAATATAACTTTTTCGTCATGGACTTGCCTATTCTAGTCTTAGGTATCTTATGGAAGAGGTATCTTTGACTCACACCAAGGTTTCACTAAAACAACCCATTTCACCTCATTATCTTTCCTTTCCAATATTCTACCTACTCAAGGGACGTGCCACAAATGCAACATTTCGTGATCATGTGACTTTATTCACCCTTAGAATAGTCAATCATACAATGCCTTTAGGGTTTTATGTTCATATTCCAATCTTTGGTATGATAGACTCATAATGGTTCTTACCAATTAGGTGGTTTTTGTATCCTCTTCTTGTTCACCTCTTTTCTTACTTATTTATTATTTTTCATAGAACTAGACCTTTAACACCTACATTATGGGAATTCCTCTCCCACTCAAATCACCACACCTATTCAACCTAAACATAACCATGCCTATTAAACCTAAACTCAACCATGCCTATTCAACCTAAACTCAGCCATGCATACATGACCTAAACTCAACCATGCCTATTCAATCTACAATCAACCATTCCTAAATGACCTAAAATCAACCATGCCTAAATGACCTCAACTCAATCATGCCTAAAACCTACCAACCCATTCATCTAGCTTATAGGAGAACTACATTGGCAGAGGTCCCTTTTCACCATGGCTATGTAGGAAGCACTCGAAGGTGTGGGGCCCTCGAGAGGTTAGCTCAGCCACTTTTACCCCTAACAAATGTTTCCCCCTTTTCATTCGAGTCTACCCTAGTTATTTTCCATTAAACACAAAAATTGAAAATTAATATATCATAAGAACATACATACCTACCATTTTATCACCACAATCATATTCTACTTAAATCATTTCATATTTCCATGATATTAATTACTTGGAAATTTAAACACAACATACATACAACACATTATTTCCATAAGATCAAGTAACTTGGAAATTACCTAGACTCCACCATACCTATACCTCACCAACCCATACCTATATGTCATCAAACCATGCCTATAGGACCTCGACTCAATCATGCCTAACTCACCTAGTTCCCATGATACAAAATAATAATGGAAATTAAAAAGAGTACATCATCTATCTAATAATAATCATCAACTATATAAGTGGGGATATCTATGTATCAATACATATGTACACACAGATACAAGTGTCTAAAAAATCTCATATATAATCTCACAAAATATTCAAAGCATAAGCCGGTGTATATATCAAAATCAAAATGATAATATAATATCACATATCACAACCAATCATCTCTTCTTAAGGCTCTCCTCTCAACTCTCAATTGTCTCCTCCTCTTTCCATGTCAATTATCCTACTAGTATTTCTCCACCCTCTGCTAGTCCCTTCCTGACCTCCATCTCCTCCTCCTTGCCCTATGTTAGGCCCGGTCTCCGAGAGCTAGTAACCTCACCCTGACCCTGTCTCTGGGGTTAATGATCCCCTATGCTACTCACGAGCTATGAGTCCTAGATTTGGTCCACTCATTGAAAACTTATTGGGCCCTATGCTCAGCATAAGAGGGAACATCAATACCTACAATGGATATATGATCCTGGTAATAGTGAGCTTCATTCAAATAATTCTGAACATCGCCATAGATACAGTCTAGGGTAGTGTCATCGGCCTAATTGCCACACGTGAACTCTTCCCTACTAATGGAGGAACTTCTCCGTGTTGGTGCCTATACTACGTGACCCTATCCTGGTGTTTGTGTTGGTACCTGTGTAGCTACCTAGGCTTGTAATGCCATAACCTATGCCTATGTAGCTACCAATTATCTTTGTAAACTAGTGACTGCACCTATAGCATTGCTACCTATGCACCATCCCCGTAGGAGATTGTGCATGTACTGTTCTTATTCCTGGGTAGTAGTCAACTGACCCTTTAACATAATCACTTTCCCTATCAAAGTAACTACATGAACCTATGCTGCTATCAACTAAACTCCCAATGCAGTCACTGTCCCTGTAGGGCATCCCTTTGAACCATCACTTTGGCTAAGTCTAGCTGACCTAGATGTGGTGGCGTTATGCAGTAACTTTGTTACCCACCACTATCTATATACCAAAGTGGTCCCTGTATCATCCAATCTCATATCCACTAGTACCTCCTCCTATCCTGTGGGGTGCAGTGGGCCGGGGTGGAGTCAAAGTTCTCTCCAAATCATCCCTATGGTATTGTACGAAGGGTGGTGGCACATCCTATGGTAATTTGAAGCGGCATTAGACTCTATCATTTGGGATCACCTTGTACTTGTTGGCACATATTTCTTGTATCCATCGCAATAATTATGACCCATGTAGCTCCGTAGCCATCCCTCTAAAATCCAAAAAATTGACATAGGGCCTCAAATTGTTTTCAATTGTATACAAGCCCTCCAACTCTTGCCTCTAGTATACTATGTCATAAGCTTTCTCCTCTACTCGAGGATGACCACCTATGGCCACCCACCTCCTATAACCTACCCTTTGATCCCCATGGTTCCAATATAGTACCAATAGTCCTGTGGGCTGTACTATCACAATATGATTGTGTGCCCATTAGTGTAGTAGGAACGTACAACAAATTTTTAGTGTCACATCCTTTGGTAAGCCCCTGACTCCTGTATAGCTACATTAAATATGTAGGTGTCCATTCAAAAAACAGACTTGATCCTTGATCATATCTCACAAGACTCCCATCAATCCTCTAAGAAAATGACCACCCTACGAATCTAGAAGTGCATAGAACCCCATTGCTACCATCGGTAGTACTACTAGCTGTGTCTCCTGTGGGTGTGCGGCATATAAAGCCCCATAAAAAAGAACGGCAATGTGCTCAATCATGTCACTAGCCATCTCCCAAAATGCTGCAATCATCACCTCGAAGGCTCCATCTACTGATATAGAATACACTAGATCCCCAAAAATAGGTAGCTATAGAATCATATAAACATCCTCCAACATGATATTCATCTTGCCGGTGGATAGATCAAAGGTGTTGGTCATTACATCCCATCTATCGATGAGAGAAACCATGAGACTGTGATCCGTCGGATCCTCCTGTAGCACATAATACCCACCAATCTGACATCTTGCATGTGTGTCCACTCGTCCTCGGTAACACTAAGACACATATTCCCTAATAATGTTAGGACCCTATCCCACATTGTCAACTGATATCATTCCTCCATCCATATAATTTAACAATGTCAAATACTAAACTAATTTTCTTATTTCTTCAAACCTAATTACCCCACCCACACCGACACCCCATACCTACATTGATCTACACAGATATCTATTCCTTAACTATTTTACCTCACCTATCATCCATTTTATCTTCACCCACACCCATACCCACCTTTTCCTAGGTATATCTCAACTAAATCCACTTCTACCTACATCTTATATGTTTTCATTTGACTACCTCCTAGTTTTATGCACCCATTTTCCCCCTACTTTACCCCTTTTATGAAGTAGGTCACTTTTAACAGTGACCGATGTTGGTTACATTCAACCGACATCGGTCTCCATTAACCAACACAAGTCCCCTTTCTAGCCACTGACGCCGGTTTACCCAATCGACGTCGGTCAATGCCAAACCAAAGCTCGGTCTCTGGTTTGACCCTAGGGCCAAACCCCATGCCCCACATTTTTAAAAATAATAATAAAACACCCTTAATTCTACCCCAATCCTACCTAAAACCCACCCCAATTCATTTACCTACCTATTTAACCTACATTTCACCCTCCTTGTACCCAATTTCATACATTTTTACCCAAATTTCAAATTTATAAATTTCCCACCCCATTTTTGATTTTAATCAATTTTCAATCAAAAATAATGAATGGAGACCAAAAATACCTCCACCCAAAGTGCCGTCTCCTTGATGGAACATGTGGTCTCTATATGGGTGGTCCTCCAGCACCCTCTCCTACCTCAACCATGCCTAAATCACCCTCTCAGTCCTCTGCCCAATCAAATCACTCGTAGTGATCTCGTGGACCTATCTACCTCAGTCCTCCCACCACTTAGCTACCTCCAACTCATCCTAGCTAATAACCTTGTCCTTTTCTCCCTCGGAAAGAGATGAAATTTGTCTCCACTGTAATTTTCTATAAACGGAAAGATTATAATGAATCTGTAAAACGTGGATTTTTTCTTTTTAAAAACCCCCAACCTCACCGACATCAGTCTTGTGCCCTAGTGCACCATGCTCAGTTTCCCTTGACCAACATCGGTTGGCCATAACCGATTTGTTAGCCTTTTTGACCCCATTGCACCATATTGCACCACATTTACTTGCCTAAAACCTTTTCCACCTAACCCAAAGTTGACCCTAACCTTACACCTCACCCTTATGACCTTATTACCTATCACCCAACCTCACCATCAATTGGGGCATGTTTTCCCCCTCACGTGGCCTTACCTATGACCTTTCCTAAATCACCCAACCGACTACCTTTTCGGACACTCAAATTCATCTACTCGATATACCTTACGAGTGTGATACTCATGTTGTTCAGCCTAATGACCTTACCTTGCCTAAATGTCATGTTGTTTATCTTGACCATACCTTTGGTGCCCTAGAACAATGTAACAAACCGTTACACCAAAACCTCAAGGTGTTAGTGAAATCCACACATGAGGATCATAACATCCCACCACGCTTCCATAGATCCGACTCAAGTGGGTTTGTGCCCGTACTCCCATATGTACTGAGCCCCGCTTCACTGACGTTTAGGCACCCCATGGGCCCCGGCTACAAGGCGTAACCAAATGAGCGGGATTCAAACATGGGTGGTTTCTCTAATACCAAATGTAACAAACCGTTACACCAAAACCTTGAGGTGTTAGTGAAATCCACACATGAGGATCATAAAAAACAAAATCTATTTCCTATTCCTACACTGGCCTAGTGGTGTTTTAGGACCATATACTATACCTTAAATACCGAACCACTTCAACCTTGTTTGGATAAACCTATCGACTTTTAATGACGTTAATTTTACAAGTTCTTCAACCTAGTACCTTATTGTAATCTATATATGTGCATACATTAGACTACCATTACTTATTACCCAACTCACCATTACCCTTACCTATAACCCACTTACTCTTTCTTTCATCATTTACCCATTTATCAAACCATTCACCGATTTCATTTCACACCTCCTCGGTTCCTAGTTTGAGGGGATCACCTTCATCCATACAGGGCACCAAATTCTTGTTTTTGTCAATGTCACTTACCAATACAAGCTACATGACAAAAAGGGGCAAATGTAGACACCAAATTTGGGTCACACTCCCCTTGGTCCCCTTTAATTAATTAACGTAACATATTCACCTAACCATGACCCCTTACCCCACATTCATATTAATTTAATTACTTACAATTGAATTAATGTTCATCCTCACATTATTAATTAATTTAATTACTTTAATTAAGTTAATTTACACATCACCTAGACACCTCACCATGGACTTATTCCTAGCCTATTAATTAATTAAGACTAGGTCCCTACTTATCCCAACCAATTGGGACTTAGTCTAACCCTAAAATTAAAGTCTTATTCCTTCTCCAACAACACTCCCACTTATCTAAGTGCCAACCCTCACTTGAGACCCGGATTAGCAATCAAAATCATGCCAAAAATAGTAAATATCAAGCTATTTTTGGTAACTTGGACTAATTCACCCTAACCGGCATCGGTTTATCTTATCATTGACATCATTCATCTAAACCACCATCGGTTCCTATATATAAAATTTTACAACCTTTTACCCGGGTTGGTAATTTTGAGTTTTGAGAGTCTTATTGCAATCAAACAAAGAGCTCATAGTCATTTCTTCATCCAAATGATGTTTACTCACCACCATAGAGTAGAAAAGGCCGAGGATTCCCTTCAGATCATTAGAGAATTCACAAGAACACACGAGTCATACTACTTTGTGACCGTGACATCGAACCAGCTACCACCTCACCAATCAATCACCATCCTCCATCCACCCACGAGATCTTCATAGTAGTAGGTAAGTAATGTGATATTAATGATGTGTTCTTCTTTTATTGCATATCTCTTTCCTCCATTATTTTCAGTTTCTACTATTATCTAGATATCTCCATCTTCTCACCAATCCACCAACCCAACCAGTTCAAGCCCTTTCACCCTTTTTGACCTCTCCCTCTGTATTCCCAAGTCTTCTCAGTTATATTACAAACCTAACCACACCCTCATCACTCTTTGTGCAATCACAGAGAATCCCAAAACCATTTTTATTAAGTTATTGCCAATTGCCCCTACCAACTTTAGTTTACCCTACCGTTGTCGGTTTCATCCATGAACCGACATTGGTCACCTGACCGATATCGGTCTTTGTGTCATTTTATATTCTCAGACCAAAAAGCTTCCCACTCACCCAAACCGGTGGATACCTCAACCAATCAGCTCGAGATCCTTACCATACCTTTGATAGATTTATTTGACTGAACAAAACCCCGATCTAATTATATTTAGTGTTATTTTGATATCTATCATAAAATCTAGTGTATTGTGTGTATCGAAACCTAAATCATTACATTACAATATGACCTATTTATTTCAGTTTCTTATTCACATTGAATTGTTATTAAACAGTGGATTGACGACCTCTCTAGGAAGCACCTTTGCGCTTCTGGATCTAGCATACGCTAAATGAGTCCTTTGTCATATGTTATTTAATACCCCTTTACGGTCTTGCTTTATATATATAGGTAGTCCTTCCTAGAAAAAAGGATTTATCTACAATAATCTTGTATAATGTCAACAATGCGCACATTCTACCTTCACCTTTACCTCTTAGGTATTCCTCCTTAACCATTTACCTTCTATCTATTTCATCCTAGAAAGTGTAAAAATTATTACTGAAATAGATGGTTGGGGAGGATTGAACCCCCAACCAAATCCTTAAAAAAATAGAGATCCTCATTAGACCACGTGATTATCACAAGTATGTATAAGAGCAAGTTAGTATTTGTATAGAGTTAAGTTTCAAACTATGTTATTTAGAAAACATGGCAATCTTCGAAACATTGATTTTTGAGTAGTGTAGGGGCATTTTCAGATCTTGGTGTAAACTAGAAAGTTGTTCAAAATTTTGATATTATCTTGGTTCATTACTTATTTTCCCGATTTGGAGTTCTTTTTTTTTAAAGCGTGAAAGTTTCATTTGATAGAGAATGAAGGGAAGGGACTATACAAGTGCTTCAAGAAAGTAGAGGACAAATGTTGATGATCGTTAGAGTCTTACGAAGGTTTGAGAGAATAATTTTGTAGGTTTCATGATCCATAATGTTTATTTTAAGTTTGATTGTACTTGCAATTTTAACATTTTAATGGATCGGTTCGAATGAACCCAAAGACATAGGAAAATTGTCAAACTTTGTAAACAATCTCATGTCATCTTATTGTTTGATTTTTCATTCTAATTTTCTAATATTTCTGAGTTGATTAATTAGATTTAATTTGGATGCATATTTAATCATTTATGACATTTACGGAAATTGGGTAAAATGAAATTTGGATTGTTTGAATGAACTGATGATTAAGTGGATTTTGGGTAATCAATAAATTAGTTCTAGATCATATTATAAATATTCAAAATGCATATTTTTTAATCATTTTTAGATTCAAACAAGTCATGAAAACTAAAAATTTAATTTATCTTTTTTGTAAACATTCAAAATAGTAGGGTTATATTTTTGTTTGCAAATCATGGAATCGTGTGAAGAAGTCGATTTCACCAAGGAGCTTTCATTGCCTACACCCTGAATTACCCGATGTTGAACAAATATCTCTGAATAAATTTTTCTTTCCTAAACTTTCCTAAATTGCTTCATACATATTCAATGTTCTCTAATATTACCATTAGATTCTTTATATTTTCCAAGAGTTTTCTGTAGGATGTGTAACGATTGCAAATGTCCAAAAATTTCCTTTTAGGCCTCTAAAGGAAGTAGATTTTCATCAAGTCATAATGAATTCATCAATCATCTAGGTAACCATCCATACACACTAAAAAATACTTGAAAAATTTGTTAGGACTTATTCGATCAAGGGTGATGGTGATACGAGGGCAAGCTAGCCAAAGTAAGGATTCTTAGTGATAGGAAACATGATTTTCAATCATGGGCTTAGTTGTCATGCTCAAAGTTTTAATTTTTCATGTTATACACTTTGCATGAAAACATAAATATAGTAAGTTTCTGAAAACAACAAACTTTCAACACCCACTCACTCTAAATGAGAAAAAACCATCAAAAGGTGTAAAGTATGAACACTTACTAAAAATAGTTGTCCTAGATAGGACTTGATAAAAATAGAAAGTATCATAGTTGAATCGATATCAATTTTGTTAACTCACATTCTACGTAACTCGTTACTTTCGACATTGTGAAGTTTAAGTATTTGGGTTTGGATCCCATTTCTACTTTGATCGCTGAATTTTCTAGTATGGGAGATAATGATGTCACTCACATGGACACGGAGGATCTGAAAACCAAAACACTCGGCGTACCTTATGAGCCAGTGGAGGAGAAAATATTCACAATTGGAACTATTTAGAGTAGGAGGCCACTCACTTTGTCTATTTAGAGCACTCGAGTTAGTCTTGGCATGTGTACAATATGAGGATGCATATTCCAGAATAATTCAAGAAAATGACAATTCAATCCTCGTAGTTATCACATCAAAATTCATCTCTCATTGTATGCAAATTCCTATAGACAGAGCAACATGGTCATCATAACCAAGTAATTTACTTCACATGAGTGGGAGAGGACTAATTCATATATGTGAGGCCTAGCACTCCCGCATTTCTTAAAAAGGAAGAAAACCTTCTTGTATTCTCAAGAACTTGTAAAGGAATGAGTTCTATAAGGCCTATTATGATGCTATTATCCTATTGATTAGGGTGATGGGGGAGAGAAAAACTAAAGACTTCCAAGATTGGATATATCACTTCATGCTCATGGCTACTCAAGGAAAATAGGTGATTGGTTTGGGGTAAATCAACACTTAAAACATCCATCATAAATTGGTTTAGTTCTTGGTTACTAATAATTTCACCATGACTTCTTACATATTGTATGGTGTTTCCTTCACAAGACCCTTCACAAGCCTATCTATTACTCTCAATGTGCCTCGAAATCACTGCCTATGAGAAGTATCCCAACTCACTCATAGGAGAGAAACTACCTCTATGCCGGGGTGAATGACACATTCGCTATGTTTATCATAAGGCTTCTCAAAGGCAATACAAACTAGAAGATGTCATCATAAGTAGCTGATTTGATTGAAAATTATGAGAGTCATTTTGTCTAGTTCTCCACCATCACCTACATCAAGGTTAGAGGTGTTAGGAAAACATATCTCTAGTGCTCACATTGATAAGTTATATATGTTGGTGAATGTAAATGTAATATTGTAATATTACATTATGCTTATAAATGTAAAAGGTAGTGGTAATATATTATTGTTATATTAACAATAATATATATGGTTTGGAGTTGTTATAAACAACTCATGTAATTAGAGTTGAGTATTGTTACGTAAGTAACAAACCCAACCAAATAGAATTTGGTGGAGATAATATCTCCTTGAATATAGGAGAAAACTCTCCTATATATTAGATGTAATCTCGGATGTATGTAATGAGAAAATAATAGAGAACTAGAATAGTGGTTGTATGCTACAATAATAATAATATTTTCAGTGTGGAGCGTCAGTTTGTTTAATCTTTGTAATTCATGTGAATGAATTTTGAGTTTGTAGATCCATCAATGGTGTTTTGATATCACAATATAGATGTTTGCTTTCATTTGGTATCAAAGAAGTAATGGAATCCTAAATATATTTTAGGGATAGTAGTATTGTGCTTTGTCCTGTGTATGGTGAACTTATTATATGAGAGTATTAGTTCATATTTTTTAGTTTAGAGAAGCATAGACAATAGAATCATGGGTGTGAGCTTCATATATTTTTCTGTGTGATTTTCTTGAATATCACATGAATTGAAAATATGGTTGGCTCTCTTGATTCATGTGAAAGTCGGATGTAAGATGAAGATACCGACAATGTATGGTGGAAGAATATACATATCCCAAAGTTATTCTCCTAGAAATCTCAAATGTTTTGTAATTTATAGTCAACTAGATTTGAATAGGTGTAAAAATGTGGATGCGGAAAGATCTATTTATTTTTTATAGTGATCGCCAACGATTCTAGACTTGCAACACAATCGCGGCGATTAGGGAAAATTGCCAATGATTTTTCTAAAATGTCAGATATTCCTTATAAATATCTAGATATTATCTACATGAATAGAAATATATTGAAACCATATTTTTGATGCATTTTATGGTTTGTAAAATGGAGCTACGGTTCTCAAGTTATCATCAAAACATTGAGTACCTATTTTTTGTTAGATTAAAAACTTCATCATCAATATTTACACCATGAGCTTCAAATATAAATCAGGCTGATTTAGCAACATGTCACTAGAGGATGGAGGCATAGGAGGATGGAGGAAAATCAACATCATCTCGTCAATCACCAACGATGGGGCCTCATGAAGGTTTAGTGACGTGTGTTTACAATTTTGTTGTGTTTTTCAAAGTTCCTACTTTTAATAAGTGGAAATTTTACATTGAGGGGGGAACATGATCCAATGTTCCATTTCCATTATGTCATCTTTTTCAGTTTATGTATGAGCAACAGAATTTAGCATATTCCTATGTTATTCCCTAAAGTGAGATAGTGATGAGAGCTTATGATACTACTGCAGCATCATGATATTGTGGTTGTTGGATCCACTGGAAAACCATCTATAGTTGTGGTTGTTAGTAATCCACTAGAAAAATATCTATAGTTGTGGTTGTTAGTAATCCATTGGGAAAACTATCTTTGGTGTGGTTGTTGGTAAACCACTTGGAAAACCATCCAAAGGTTGTTGGTATTGTCCTAGAAACCATCCAGATCATGAGCAAGCTACAAAGCGGCACATTGCAGTACAAGGTAGGTTTTCCCCATGTTCACACTAAGGGGGGGAATGTTAGGAAAACATATCTCTAGTGCTCACATTGATAAGTTATATATGTTGGTGAATGTAAATGTAATATTGTAATATTAAATTATGCTTATAAATGTAAAAAGTAGTGGTAACATATTGATTTTTGTACATAAGTAAAAAACCCAACCAAATAGAATTTGGTGGAGATAATCTCTCCTTGAATATAGGAGTAGAATCTCCTATATATTAGATGTAATCTCATATGTATGTAATGAGAAAATAATAGAGAACTAGAATAGTGGTTATATGCTATAATAATAATAATATTTTTAGTGTGGAGCGTCAGGTTTGTTTAATCTATGTAATTCTTGTGAATGAATTCTAAGTTTATAGATCCATCAATGGTGTTTTGATCTCACAAGATAGATATTTGATTTCAAGATGCTTCAATATTTCCCTCGTAGGCTACCTAGGTACACGAGTGATAATATCATCATGTTTGAACTATGCTCATAACTATCTAATGTTTATACCAAGTTAAATAATTCCGAAAACAAGGGTGCGTCTTTTTCCATCTCTGCGGGAATATACTCATGTAATAATTTCACTAATGTGGAAAATATCAAAAATATTTCATCGACCTCAATTTTGATTCCTACATATCATGGGATGAATTTGATATTAGGAAGAATCTAGGAACTTTCACCTTTCAGTGTCTATGCCACGTACCACAAATTGAGGACTACTAGGCCAACTGCACAGATGAATTTGAAGTCAAAAAAGAGACTACATACAGATGCCAAGTAGACCAAATGATAGATTTAAAGTTTGACTAGTTTGTGAATGGAATGAAAGATGATGGGACATACTTGTTTGATCTGGATATCAAGCGCACAACAAGCATACCCTCTTCCTCTCACTCCATAGAACATCGGTGATGTAGGGGCATCATTCCTAGTCATTAAATTTTAGTGTTTTAAGGTGATTTCGGTTTAAGAGCTAGTTTATAAGGTCTAGGAGTCTTAAGAAGGGTCTTGGGATTCATTTGGTGGTACTAGTTTAGCTATAGGCCTTTGAAATTTTAAATTTTGGATTTT